>SNQJ01S0146627.1:0-44065 GCA_010110895.2 Picea sitchensis
GTTTTCGCGAAGATAGCGTGATGAAATATTAAATTTCTTGTCACTTTAGTGTAGTGATGTTGTAAAGAATATTTCACAAATACAACGCTTGAAAATTATATATGGCAAGTTGATGTCTCAAAATGTATTGATAAGTAGTGGGAATGACCTATGTATGAAACCATCCAATGTGGTAGTATGAAAAATAGTTTATGGCATGGGAATAAACAAAAAAATAAACAACAGTGCATCTTCTTTGGGTCAAAATGTAGGTGGTAATGAATACATATAGAATTAATTCTTAGTTTTTTTTAATATTTTCAAACATTTTGTTAAATCTTAAATTGATAGTAATTGAATCCAATTAAATATTTTCCATGTCCTTTATTTTTTATTATTTATTAAAAAATGTTTAGTTAAGAGGTTAAAGATTCTAGGTTTCTTTTCCAAAAATTCGTTGGATATATAAAGACAAGTCTTCCCTATTTATTTGGAAACATTGAAATTGAATCTATTTCAATTTGAATACTTTAACAAATTTTTATTTCGATGATACTTGTAGATCTAAAAACAAGTATTAGCTATTGAATTGGTCATAATTCATGAATGATAAATTTATCATTCAATATACAATTTAGGTTTCAATTGTAGATTTTACATGAAAATGCAACTAATTCTGAAGTGACTCCAATGATTCAAATAGAAAGTTACATTCTTCAACTTGTGGAATATTTATTTATGAATAGCACTTGAATAGAAAAATTGAATATAACTCTAATAAGATTTTTTTTGATTATATTTCTCAATTGACACTTCTAAATGTCACATTATAGTAATAGAGACTTAGCAAGAAATATGTTTAGAGGGGCTTCCACAGTGCAACATATTAGATAACATTTTTGGGATTAACTGTGTAGTGTAAGTCATTAATCTATGACCCATATCCATGAGTATTAGTCGCAACTAACCAATAATTCTCATGATTTGAATAGTCCACTTAGTACTCATTGCATCAGGTGATGCTCACAGGGGTGAAGAAATGGGATTGCAACCAGTGAAATGAATCACATAGCATCAATCATCACTTCTGGGGCTTGCACCTGGTAACCAAGACTTCCCAGGCAGTCACCCATCCCAAGACACCTCTGGCTCAAGCGCGCTTAAATATGGATTTTTTACCCACAATCAAGCTCACTTAGCTTGCTACCCCATTTGCAAAACCTTAGCAAGAAATATTTTTTTAACAGAAAAACAATAATGACTAAACTTCATGTCTTCAGACAACGGATAGAATGCCCAACAATTCTAATCCCACTACAAAATCCTAAACATTGAATTGATTTTGACCTTGTGCTTCCTTCAATCCTCCTAGTCATATATGATTTCATGACCAACAAGGCTATCATGTGGATAAGCTTGTCAAGGGTTCTCACATTTCGAATTTTGAGTGTAGGACTTTAGATCTAAAATGTTGGCCACCAAATTATAATCATGTCACTATTGCATAGTAAATTCTAGTTGGGTATTTCACTTCAACCATAACCGATAACTGCAATGTAGCCACTAGAGGTGTCCATATATAGAGGGAACTCTATTTTGATTACCTTATCATGGGTAAATAACAATCATATTACTAAAGTGTTATGTTTCCTTGTTTTGTTTACAAAAGACTCCATTTAACATTCATATGTTGTAAATCAAATGATAAGTAGTGAGTAGTAGTGTTGAAAATATCTTCGATTTATTTCGATATTGTTTATTTTTACTGATGTTTCAAGTTGTTGACTTGACCAACATTTTCAAAATTATTTTGTGTTAAGTTTATTATTACTGATATTTTTGATAAGTTTCATTCTGGACCCTCAACGATACATTGCCAAAACTAATATTTCCAATATCGGTAAGTAAAAACCTCGTTTGTGAGTTATTTGTAATGATCATAACAATTTCTTGTATTCGTACATCAAGATGTAAATTACCAGAGCAAACTAGGAATCGAAGTCTAACTCTTGCCACAGATATTTTCAGTCTAGGATGTATTTATTTATTTTTCATTATTGGAAGTGAACATCCATTTGGTATTAAAGATGATTAACATGAATGCAATCCATAACATAGTTGACTTGTGATTTCACTAATTAAACAATTTCCTAAATATTTTGACCTTGTATCTAGCTTACTAAAAGAAAATGCCAAACAAAGGTGAACAAAATATCTATAGACTGTTTGTTTTTCTTTTCACTAAAATTCTTATAGAAATTATTATAATTATTACTATGAATGTGAATGAATTTTTTAAACATACAATTTGATTCTTTTCAGAGTATGACATGGAATTCATATCTTTTCAAACAAATTGCTACAAAAGTTTCGGAACATCCATTTTTCTGAGATTCCAAAAAGTACATTAAATTTTGTCAGGATAATAGTGACATGGTAAGTCAAAATGCTTCATAGTCTAGTCTTGGAATAACATTGGAAAACATTGGACCTGAAGCGTTATTGGTGAAAGTTAACACTCTGCAATAGAACACAAGGTTCTATAAAACATTAATTATGGTAAAAAAAACAAAAAACTGCCACTGACAATGTTTGTCATTTCTTTCGTAGCATTCAAAATTTATATTGTTATTATGATGACCTCCCAAAGGAAATACATTTTTTTTATACCATTTCATTTATAAAAGAAACAGATTCACTTGTCAAAAACTTGAAAATCAATCATGTAGATGTAATTGAATTAGAACTAATAAAGTTTAACATATTTTATCCAATAAATATGGACAATGATCACTAGGCTATGGTAAATAAAAAGTTGCACTGAAAAACTTCTTATAGATTATTTTGTCAAATGCCCATCAAATCACCAATTGTTAACGTTTCTTTGTTTTTCTACATTGTGCAGTTTTTTTCTTGGCAGAAAAATTATTTTCATGTGCATATGCATTTGGGCCACTAATAAGAAAATATTTTCTCATCAATAGTCAACATTTACCTGTTTTTCTACATTGAATAATGTTTTTCTTAGAAAAAATATAACATTTTTGATGTGCACATAAAAAAAAAATTCCAAGAAAACACTACCCAATGTAAAAACAAACAAATTAATGTTAACGATTGATGAAAAAGAAAAAAAATTATCGGTGGCCCAAATACATGTGTACATGAAAATGTTCTTTTCGCCCAAAAAAAAATACACAATGTAAAAAAATAAAAAATGTTAAACGGTTGTTGATTTGATAAGTATTTGACAAAATAAACTACAAGAAGTTTTTCAATGCAAAAATTTATTTATCATAGACTAGTGATCATTGTCCATAGTTATCGGATTGAATATGCTAAACGTTATTAGCCCTAATTCAATTCTATCTACATGATTAATCTTCACATTTTTTAAAAATGTATCTATTTCTTTTATAAAAACAATGGTATAACAAACATGTACTTACTCTAGGAGGTCATCATAATGACAATATAAATTATGAGTGTCACGAACCAAGTGAGAGACACTTTCAATGGTAATTGTTTGTTTTTTTTTACCATAATTAATAATTTTTAGAACATTGTAGTCTAATGCAGAGTGTCAACTTCTACCAATAGTTGCAGGTCCAATGTTTTCCAATGTTATCCCAAAGTTATACTGTGGATTATCTCAACTTATCATGTCAGTAACATCCCAAATAAATTTAATATAATTTTTGGAATCCTAGAAGAAATAATGTTCCAAAACTTCTACAGCAATTTGTCTAAAGAGACAACAATTCCATGTCATACTCTAAAAATAAACAAATTGTATGTTAAAAAAAATCATTCACATTCATAATAATAGTTCTATTGATTGTCCCTAGGAATCCCAATAAAAAAAAAACAAATTGTCAACAAATATTTTGTTCACCTTTATTTGTCATCTTATTTCAGTAATATAAATACAAGTTTAAAATATTCAAGAATTTGCTTAATTGGTGAAATCACAAGTTGATTATGCTCCACATTGCATTTGTGTTTATCATCTTTAAAATCAAATGGATGTTCACCTCCAAAAATGCAAAAGAAAAAATTACTTCCTAGACTGAAGATATCTACAACAAAAATTATACTTTACTTCCTAATTTACTCTTGCAATGTTCATCCTAATGTACCCATATAAGAAATTGTTGTAATCATCACAAATAGCACATAAATAAAACTTACTTACCAACATTGCAAATATTGTTTCAAGAAATATACATCGAGGGTCCATAATGAAACTTATTGAAAATATCGACTAAAATATTGATAATAATAAACTAAGAACTAAAGAAATATAAAGATATTGGACAAATTTGTGAACTTGAAAAACTTAAGAAAAAGAGAAAACATCATGAGAAATCGGAGATATTTGCAATATTGTTACTCACTACTTACCATTGGTTTACAACATATGAATGCTATATACAATGGTTTGTAAACAAAACAAATGAACAAAACATTTTAGTAATATGACTAGTATTTACCCATTCCAAAGTGGTTGGCATTGTATTTCCTTCTATATATGGACACCCCTAGTGGCTACATTGCATCTACTAGTTATGTTTGAAGTGAATACTCAACTAAAATTTATTATGCAATAGTGACATGAATAATTTGGTGTTCAGGATCTTAATTCTAAATTCCTGCACTCTGAAAATTGCAAAATGTGAGAAGCCTTGTCAAGCTTACCCACATCATAGTCATGTTGGTCATGAATTCATCTCTAAATGGGAGGTATGAAGGCAACACAAGATCAAAATCAACTCAATGTTGAGGACCTTGTCATGGGATCAAAATTGTCAGACATTTTATTTGATGTCAGAAGACAAGAAGTATAGTCATTAATATTTTTATGTTAAAAGAATATCTCTTGTTAAGTCTCTACCATTGTAAAGTGACATCTAAAGGTTCCAATTGAAAAACAAAATTAGCAAAAATCTTATCAGATCTATATTCAACCACTATTAGCAAAATAACAATTCCAACAAATTTGTGAAGCTGAGGAATGTAACATTTTATTTGAATCATTAGGGTCAATTCAAAATGAGTTTTATTTTCATGTACAGTCTGCAATTGATACCTAAACTATATATTGAATGAGAAATTTATCATTCATGAATTATGACATTTTAAATTGCCAAGATCCGTCTTTAAATTTGCAAGGATCATTGAAACAAAAATTTGTTAAAGCATTCAAATTGAGATAGATTGAATTCCAGCATTTCCATTTAGATATCCAAGGATTATTTCAAAAAAAACTAGCATATTTAATATCTTAAATAAATATTATTTAATAAATAATAAAAAAAGAGGATGCTGAAAATATTTAATTGAATTCAATTACCATCAATTTAAGCTTTAACAAATGATTTAGATAATATAACATAATTTTATTAATGTCCGACTAATGACCACAAAAATAGGTCAAAGGGACTATTGAGTACAATGATGTCAGAGCAATGCGGGAGTACCAAATGGTCTCCTATAAAAGGCAAGATATAGAAAGTAAAGCGCAATAAGGTAGAGTAGTAGAGAGTGAGACCAACTCTAATGCATGAAGAACCTTAAACCCCAAGCTCAAAGACCTTCTTTGATGATGAAATGTATTGTAGGGGAAAATCTAAGGACAAGAGAAGCCAGAAAAGGAAGTAAGGAAATGTGTTTGTCCTAGAGTGGAGCTATCTCTCCTATCATTCGAGGTCGAGTGAAGGAAGTTGAGTATAGTAGGATGTCTTGAGGAGGAGCTAGTAGGAAAGTTAGATTTTTTGTTGTGTTGTTGACTAGTAGAAGTAGTGCACCGACAAGGTCTAGGAGATCTCCTCCATCTCCTGAGAAGGGATTCGTTCTGCTCTAATCATGTCAATGAAATCTCGTGGGATGAAGGAAGGTCTCACATATCCGCACCAATCTAGAGTCCAGGGTTGTGCTAGTGTTGTTCTGTATTTTAGTGCCCCTTCCTGAGGGTAGCACTGTGAAGAAGGAGGCAATTTTTCGAATAGGGTCTGGTCTCATAGGAGGATGAAGAGTATGGACTTGGATCCTAAAGGCCTCCTAAATGTATAAGGTTAAGCATCGTTGATCCAGATACCTGAAGAATCCCATGAGGGTCTAAGTCCCTCTGAATAGCAATGAAATCACCACCTAATATCATAATAAATGGGGAATGGAAGATGAATTCCTCCTCAGTCTCAACCTCCTAAATATGGCATAGCTAACAGAGCATGTCTAATCGGTTTATCTGGTGATCTGTCTCTACTCGAAGTCAATGAGATCCCACTCTGAGTTGACCTAGAAAAATGTGAAGAGAATGAACTTAATGGTGGAATGTATATTATGTTCGAGCGATGAGTCCATCACTAATATCCAATAAATGCTCATCATAAAAGGCCTTCTTTTGGCTTAATCCACCAAAAGGGTTAACCCAAGTGATCTAGATAAACTGCCTACAAATGTCATCATTGGTAATCTTGTTAAACACATGTCTAGTCGGTAGGAGATGGCAAAGTGCATCCAAAGAATACCAAAATGGAGGGAGGTGGTCAATCTGAATGCTCACAGACTCTGAAAGATATGAAACCCCTGCGAACCAACCTCAATCCCAATCCAATGTGCTAGGATGGAAATGGTCTCCAAAGAGAAATAAAGTAGGTACATGTACCGGTCTCACCCCTTTTACAAGTCAGCGAAGCCCCATATGTGATGCAGAAAATAGATCAATATGAATACTCTCTAGTTGAAAGGGTCGAGCTCCAGACTCTATTAGGATGATGTGATGAGGAATTGTTTTCTTGCATCTAATGATGTGACAATGGAGAAGGGTTTGGACTCTCTCAATCCCAACCAGACTCTAGTAAGGAATCCCCCCAAATCTCTGAGCCATATATAACAGTGGGTCAGATAAGGGAGTCCATGAGAGATATATTGGATGAGATATCCTGAAAATAGTGGCGAAAACATTGTCTCTTGAGAAGGGCTAAGGACCCAATGTTACACGTCAAAATTCCTCACTTCGATAATGTCACATTATCATTGTCGCAAGTGTCACACTTTTGTCACAAGTGTCATAAATGTCACATTCGCGTTCTGCATGTGTCACATTGCAAACGACACTATGGAAACACTTGATACATCCTCTAAGACATGTTGGAAGGGGAAAACACATCATTGGACAAACTAAGAAAGAAACATTTCCTTGAGAAATGGTCATTTTAACGAACTTTTGGAAGATCAGTGATCCCCTGCTCACATGCAGGGAGCGCTAGTGCTCCTTATCCATATAGCAGAGAGTGTTGCAATGCTCTATTTCCAATTTTGAGGGAGCGTCAATTGGTTGAGAGAATCATGGGAAGAAATCCCCCTTATCTCTAAGGACAACTATAGGTGATCCGAGTTGGTTTGGATTGAATCCAAGCATTAGGATGCATCTAAGGGAGATTCCACAATTGATGGAGTCATATCCTCAACTTATTCCAAATATAACTAAGGTGGTTGAGCCTCTGAAAGCCTATAAAAGGAGGAATTCTCATGGTGAAAAGAGAGAGAATATCAGAAAAAAGTATTTTCATTATGATCGTGGATCTTTCGAGCAAGGGGTTGGACAAGGAGGACTTGGAGAGGTTGTTTCAACTGCATCTGCAAATTGTAAGTGCATTGTAATGTTCTCATTAATATATGATTGGCATGTTTCCTTCAAGTTTGTGTATGGTTACATATAATTGTCTTTTTTTGATAAATTTAGTTTAAACTAATCTTGGTAGAATAGGAAATATGCATTGTCTTTATTGTCTATTGGATTGCAGATCTCATTAAAGAGCTTGAATATCAAGTTCATCCTAGACTAAGAGAGGTCAAGCTTCAGAAAAAGGTACATCATACTTTCTTCCTCTTTTCCCTTTGACGAGTTTAACTACATTTAAAGGAATGTTAGTGTCCAATGTTAGCATCTTTTTGTCTTGGTAATAGGGGTCTAGGATCCAAGAGGATATTCACCTGTCCACAGGGGAATTTTCCTACAACACCCATAGCCCTTGGAAATTAGAGGTTGAATGGACAATCAAAAACTGAAATGGTGTCCCAAAAATCATACTCCCAAGTATGGTTATGCATTGGTGATATCGATCTCCTCCCTTCTAAAGAAGAAATGAAGGTTCATGGACTTCTTCAACCCATTGAAGATCATAACCTTGGTTTTACCTAGGTTGACCATCAACTATCAACAATTGTATAAGTGAGCTAGGGCATCAAACTGTCTCTATAATCCTTCTAGAGACAAGGTTAGGAGGACCACATTATAAAAAAAAAACAAGATGGATATAAAAACCTGGTGAAGGAGACATGCATAACTTCCCTAGATATGATCATGGAGAAATGACTATATCTCATCAATATAAATCCCAAACAATGTGAAATATCCCAAATCTGGTGGATCTGGATATTTATTGTTGATATAATGCTCTGACTCTCGAATCTGATACTCTGGGGGCTTTTGGATGCGTTTTAATTAATTTTTTAACATGTTTGGTGATTTTTGCATGTGTGTGTCATACAAATACGTTTTGGACATATACATGAAGCATGTGAAGTAATGAATCAACACAATATCAATAGCATGTATTATATGGGAAAAGAAATAAATACAATTGGAATGTGGAAAGAAGAGAAATCATCATCAGTTAGATCTCATGGATCGTCACATGAATACAATGTAATGAATATAAAATACCCGTGAACATAATATATGGATAGATATTCAAAATCATGGATAGATCGCCAAAATACAGTTCTGAAAACTCATGGCAACTATTGCAAATGCTAGAAAACTCGCCTTGGTGGCTATACTCGACAGATCCGCCTGGAAATTGTCCCAAAATGAGCGCCCTAGTCCCTAATAACCTCCTGATAATTGTTGGGCTGAAGATATGACCCCTAAATCTTTGAATGTCATCCTCTTGGGGGTTGTGCACCTCCTAGGCTCTATGAGTGCACCCTAGTGATTACACCGATGAAATCCAATGATATTTGTCTCGAAATGTGTATCCTGGAATCTGTAATGGGTCAGATGGGTTTCCTCTGATCTGATTCAAAAATCCTCCTAGAACCTCAAACGTCCCTCCTTAAGAGATGTGCACTTTCTGGTTGACTGATGTGACCTGGTAAATTCCACTATCAGAATCTAATGATTGGTGGCTCAAAAGAGGTGCCCTAGATGATCCTCAACTAGGTCAGAAAGAATTGGTGAGATAAGCCTTGGTCTCATGCAGCTACACAAAAAATTCTCTAACCCTTGTGCCCTCACTAGATGAGCTGCGCAATCACTGCAATAGATCGAAAGACTCCTGAACTAGAACGATGAAATACCTAGATGGTATCTTCGATAGTCTAGGGTGTTTCTTCCAACACCAAAACCAATCTAGGTGGTGGTTTCCAACTCTTCTCAACATCAAATCATAACATAATGAGGAATTAGTTTGAATTCCTCTTCTTATACCTTCCCCGATCTAATTTTTCATTGAAATAACTTAAGCTTGGTGACTTATTCCTAAGTTGTGAATGATTAATTAATTAAGTCACTCGAAAACCCCTTTTTCTTCTATTTCTCCATTCAATTTGGCTTCAGTGACTTTTCCTATGCTTTTTGGATTAATTACTCATTTAGCCACTTATTCACCCTTATTTCTTCTTTTTACTCCTTAATGTCACTTTCAAGTTAGACTTTGCCGACTCAAATCTCCTGAAGTGAATCTAACTACATAATAAGGGAATCCAAAAATGGGGACATGACAGTCCTCCCTTTCCAAATATTTCTTGTCCTCAAACAATTCCATTAAAACATGACACTCTACCAACTCAACTCAACTGAAACTGAACATGATACCTGGGTCCCAAACCCACCTGAAAGATGTGAATCATCCTCCTCTCAACTCATTGTTCAACGAGGTACTAGAATAAAAGGTCTTCGTCAGAATGTTACTAATGAGTAGAGCAACATGGTACTGCAAAAACTTGGTCAACCCATCAACGAGTCTCTCTACTAGGGATCCACTCTCATGCATCTCATGAGAGAACTCCTGAAAGTAACACTCGGTCTCCATATAAATTGATATTGACTTCCATGACCACTCTAATCCAAGCATGGCCTCCTTCATTTGAACATAATGTTGCCAAAGTAAGGAGTTATAATACCTCGGCGAATCACTAAAAAGTGAAACGGTCTCCTCAAAACTAAAGCTCAAGGGAAAATCTAAAAGATTTCCCCTTGCAAGGATCCATTCATCTATATCAGTGAATGCAATGTCCAACCCTCTAATGCTAGGGTCCCACATTAATATCGGAAAGGTATCATCATGTTGACATTGCACCACTCTGGACATGATTTTATGCCATGTTATAGTGCATTTTGTAGGTTGGGAAAATCCCAACCCAACCACAAAAAACAAGTGCTACAACTTGGGAATCCTAGACCCAATGTCACCTTGATGTGGATCCCGCACTTCAAGGGTGACTAGATCACTCTTGGGAGGTGATCCTAGTGACCCTAGAGGGATGGAGATGAATATGGAGATGGAAGCAAGTGAAGCCCCTAGAGGTCAATTCTAAGTGGGATGAAAGGCGGTAATATATTCCTTGTAAGTCAGGTAATTGTTGCCCCAAAGGTATAGTACTTCTTCGGATGATTGTACCTACTTGAGACATAAGAAAAGACACTTTGCAATGATATACGTTAGTTGGATCAACAAGTTAAGCTTGATGTCCCTAATTTGAAGAAATATATAATTGTGTATATAAAAAATTAAATGGTATTATAAGATTCTCAATAAATGTTAGGGATCAAGTAGAAAATACAAGAGAAAGACTAGTAAATGACTAGCTAAACTCAAGATGAGAAACCAATATTCTAGCATAAAATGATAAGGTTGTTGTAAACACTTTTCTGCAGCAAATTGTATCATCCTTATAGCTGTAACATTCAATGTATTACAGAAATAAAATCAGCCACTGAAATCCCCTCAAATTTTTCCAAAAAGTGTATTGGACCAAGGAGAATAAGGGTGTAAACTTTGAGCAAACTCCAATGGTTGATAAGAGAGTTATTTAAGAAAATGATTTAGGATTTCTTCAGCCCTAATGGATGAAGATGCAATTTTGTAACAGCAGCAATAAGTAACCCCTTGATGGGGATTTCCTAGTGGGTGTGAGGTGCCCAAGGCAATGAATGCAATCCACTTTCCAAGAAATAAAAATGATTGAAAATCGTGTTTTTGAATGCAATATTTTATTTCTCCATTGCAATAATAAATGACTAGTGTCTTTACTATTGTGTTAATGGGGTCATGAAAATAAAGAGCTAAAGAAGCTACCTCCTTAGGGTTGTAAGCCCTTTTACTTCCCAAGGAAAGTTTCTCTAGCTAGGGTTTAAGCTAAGAGGGTGTATGCCCTTATACTTCTCTTAGCAAACCCTTGTTAAAGAAATACGATGAAGCATAAAGTGATGAAGACTATGGTGGGGGTGTATGCCCTTATACTTCCCACTTATATCCTAGCGCAATAACCTTGTCTTAAAACAAATGGTAGCAAGAGAGTAAAAACTATAACAATTAAAGGGAAAATGCCAATATAATCCACCACAATAGCAAGAGATAAGCCTTCCAAGGCTAATGCATCACTCCCATCAACCATAACATCAAACGATAACCATAAAAAGGATCTAAAAGAGAAAATCTTACCAAATATAGAAAAAAATTCAAACCAATACTTCTCACAATGAGGGAGAGTTATGTTAAAATGAGATCCTATGATCTCTTATTATACAAATGTCACCAAGGTGACTTATCCACAAATTAAGGGGTAAAACACAATATTAAGGTCCAACATCCCTAATATTTCCCCCTTTACAAAGTAATTCATTTAAAATTCACTTTTACACATAATAAAACCCTAATTTTAGAAGGATGTTACCCCGTTAGGAGATGTTTTGGCATTAGGAGAAAGTCATTGGTGTAGGAGGAGGGTGTCTAAGATTTCCAAATACACATGTCAAGTATCCAAGTTATTTACTTCATGGTCAAAGCCCATTTCTCCTTAGAACATCCAAGTGTCAATGCATCAACCACACCACCAAACCCTAACACCTCTAGGTGATGTCATTCCTCTACAAGAGACATTTTGTCTCTCCTAGGAAAAACGTTTGGCATGTGGGGGATAGGTTATGTTGTCCAAGTCATATTTAAGGCCTTCCAAGTTTGTTCTCTCTCATCTAGAATGTGGGCCCTTGGCATCCAACTTGTGGGGTTGTATCCCCATAGAATCCCAAGCTAGGCTTGTTCTCCAAAACTTGTTCACCAACTAGGTCCTGCAAAGAAAAATGAGCATGCCCTCCAAGGATCTAAATTCATAACATCATGATAAGTGAATCCAATCAAAAAATAATCCATATAATCATGTGCATCAAAGATCACTATATCAAATAAATAACTGCTCAAAGACACTATATGACTTGTCAATCTTGAGTATGGGAGGGTTGACGAGGTGTCCTATTGGGTATATCTTTCCCTAGGTCAAGGAGAGTTTACAAGAGATCCCTCTCTAAACCATGTAAAGTGGTTGAAGTGTTTGGGGTCAAGAATAAATGGGCATAGGGCTCATGACATACAAGGGGTCATAGTGCCTCATTCATGGGTTCCTTTGTAGAGGGTGTGTGGTACCTTTGTCCACAATGCACTTTTTCCAAGCCCATCAATTGCCTTTTATCTTTCTTTCCTTGTATTTTCTTTCAATATAGCATAGAGAGATATTTAAGGTCACTTCCCTAGCGTGGTGACCAGATGATGGAAACATCACCCACAACCACCTAGTGGAAATGAGAAGGTTTGCTTGTGATGAGACCCCCTTTCTCTCATCCATGCAAGTGAGAGTCATTTCCCTTATATTGTTGACCATATGATGACAATTTCATACCACTAGATATTCATGGATGTTATAGGTCAGCTCGTGATGAGACCTCCTATCCTTCAACTAATCCTTTAAGAATTCTTGATTATATTGTGGGTCCCCTTTACTCAAAGATAAGTGTTTTATTTCTTTCTTGGGTGATCCCTGGGCGAAGCATCTAAAAGGTTTAAACAAGGATTTTATCTTTTACCAAACATCAACCCCTTCTTCCCATAGAATGAGGGAAAACCTCTTCATCGGTCAATACACCCTAAAGTCCCAAGAGATAAGGAAATGGAAGGGAATAGTGATGGAAAGTGATAGGTGTGGTCAGGAGAGGTACAATGGCTCATTAAGGGAGTTCCTAGTAGAAATACCATTCCCAAGGAAGACCACTTACTGGGGCACAATGTCAACCACCAAGGTGAAGTAGAGAAAAAGACATAATGTCCAAGCATATATCATGAAATCTAGAGAAATCTAAGATACAACATAATCAAATGGCTTAAATATTGAAATAATGCTCACCATAATACTGAATTGTAACTCATGGAGCAAGGCCCACTACCTCTCGGAAGTCAAATGATGTGGTGGATTCCATGTGTAAGACTGTGACCATCTATGGTGGTGAGTGGATTTTCCATCTGTGCAAAGGGTATTGTTGGTCATGTAGTCTCTTGGAACTCCATATCTGCAACCTGAGGGCCTCGAGAGATAATCTCCTTAGTTATCCCAAAAATTGGGATAACATGCCCAATGTACACATACTAGATTCCCCACTCCTGGAACCCCATGCTAAAATAGTCATAAATACTGGGCCTTATATCAAGAAGCATAATCTTTAAAGGTGTCCCTGTGGTACCAAAGCCTACAAATCCACCACCATACCCGATCCTTGGTACCAAAAGAGAGAACTTGTCTCTCCATATAGAATGAATCTTATCAATCCCTCTCATGAAAATCCAAGAATGAATTATATCTCTCATTGGCGCAACCCGATCCATCAATAAGTGAAGCAAACTACCGACCAAATTAATCCATGGATCCCATAGCCAATTTGGAAGTCCACGACTTCCAATTCCCCATGAATGTTGTTGTCCCATACTGATAACTATTCGAATCAACCTTGTGGCCACTATTTTTCCTTGTTGCCAACCCGCACAAAGAAATATTCCATCCTCACTACTGACAATGTATGCAGGAAAAGTCTATAGTTTAGACACCCTACCCAAGATGTATCATACTTCACCCTCATGACCATCTCCCTAAATGTAGGCTCGGAGACTAAATATTAGCCATCTCTATAGTAGATCATGTCATCCATCAATCTACCTCTTTCAACGTGTGCATTGTCCCCATGCCCCAAATGGAGAATATTTGTCATATCTATAACAAATCGGGGCCCATACAACTACCTCACGTATTCCTCCCATGTCCTTCTTTACCTGATGAGAGCATCAAGGAATGGTAGCCAAAACATTCATGATGGTATGCGCGAATGGACATCGATGGACTATCTGAGTACTCACTCAGACTCCATGCTACTCCCATGCCACCATACGCATTCAAAGGTGTCTCCTCACCCAGATGTCCAACCCTACTCTCTCTGTCATCATAGGTACTACGACTGTTGATGATATGATCTCCAAAATCCAGGTACTACGACAACAAAGTGTAATGATCTCCACTGGAACCTCCATGCTCCATCAAGTATACCTCTTTCCGGCACTCCAATGCATCCCCATGTGTTCCATTATACACCTAGGCATGCCACTGTAGACTACTACTCATCACTATATGCCCCTGTATGCCACTACATACTCCTATGTCCTTCGGTATCATCCAGTATCCTTGATGTACCACTGTGTTAATCAAGCCATGAATATCAACTGACCCTGGATCATGTATAGACATATCCTCATCATGTATGTCAACTAACCCTAGATCCCAAATGGATGTGTCCTCACCCAAAATGTACTTGTCTCCACAATCCATGAGTGTATGCTCCACTATATCATCATGAGCAATCAAGGAGATCACCAAAGGTGGTGGCTTCTACAACACATATGCATCCTCAAAAATATTTGTGTCATATCTCCCTACAATCACCTGTAATTTTGAATGCCCCTCATGTTCACCCATCACATGAGGCTCCTCCATCAATTCGACAATGTCACTGACAACCTCCTAAGAGAACGTTGATGTATATAACTGAATGTATACTGAGGTGGATGAAAGAGATGCCTGACTCAACTCCATATGAAGCTTCTCTACCTATAACTCATATTTTTTAAGAACCATCTCTGTGCTCTCCAAGGAGTCCTATGTGTTCACCAACTCATGGATAATTATGTCTACCTCATGCTCTTTCCCCTCCAACACATCCTGGTACATGCCACTCATTGCGAGAAGATAATCCCTATCTTCTAGAAAGTGTAGGTAGTTAGATATAGTCACTACCATAGCCTCCTTGAGTGTAACGAAATCCACAAGGGAAATATCTCCTCCCAAGTTTTCCTACACCATAGTGGTCTTCTGACAAAAATCGTCGACCCATGTATGTGTGTCGTTGAGGTGTCTCATGGCTACCACAATCATGTCCTTGCGAACCTTCAGTTTCCTTGTCAAATGGTGTGACTCAAATGAACAAACATCCACATCATGTTGAATTGCTACCTCCTGACTTCTTATCACAAGGTCAATTGTGGAATCATCATCAGATTACTCCTCAACATCTGTTGTACCTCTCTTCCTGGCATCACTCAAAAATACATCCTGAGAAATGAGATACATCTCAGTAGGTAACCCCTTGTGAACAAACCTCCTCAAAACCAACTACCTCTCTCTCATCTCTTATACACATCTCTTGAGAGATGAGTTCAACCTCACAAGGTATATCATCTTCTACCAACTCCTCATGCACATCCTCATTATCATGAGCATCACTAATAAGGTATGATGTGGAATCCTCAATATCAGTTGATGGGGACTCTTCACCATATGCACCATCAACCTTTTTCCTTGGCACCTTCACCTTGTTTTCCACTGATATTTGTGGTTCATACCCCTTAGGATGTTTGATAGTGCAAAATAATTGAATGACATGTCTGCATGAAATGTCGAACCAAGCTCCTCATACTCCCAGTAAAAATATGTAAAATCCTCATCACGTATTTTATGTTTTGCGTGTTCCCTCTTTGAACCATTAACTCCATTGATCCCTGCATTGTTTTTAAGGATTGTCATAGCCTTCTTCAACTATTGTTTCCCCTGTGAAAGTATGTTACGAACATTCCTCACGCTTTCCTTCATATCCTATCTGGAATTTTCCCTCTAGTCCTGCATCTAAAGTTATAAGTGTAAGTTATCACCGCTGAATTTTAGTGAAAACAATTTGAAATAACTCCTCACTTATTTTCCCCATAGGCTAGAAGGAAAACCAGCTCTGATACCACTAAAATATCCCAAATCTAATGGATCTAGATATCTATTGTTGATATAGTGCTCTAACTCTTGGCTCTAATACTCTGGGGGTTTCTAGATGCATTTTAATTAATTGTTTAACATGCTTGGTGATTTCTGCATGTGTGTGTCATACAAATAAGTTTTCTACATATATATGAAGCATGTGAATTAATGACTCAACATAATCACAATAACATGTATTATATGGAAAAAGAGGGAAATACAACTAGAATGCAGAAATCAGAGAAATAATCATCAATTAGATCTCATGGATCATCACTGGAATACAATGTAATGAATAAAAAATACCCGTGAACAGAAGATATGGATATATCTACACAAGCATGGATAGATCGCCAAAATCTAGTTCTGAAAACTCACGAAAACTATTGTAAATGATGGAAAACTTGCCATGGTGGATATAATCGATAGATCTTCCTAGAAACTATCCCAAACTAAGTGCACTGGTCCCTAGACACCTCCTGATAATTGTCATATTGAATATCTGACCCCTGAAGCTTTGGATGTCATCCCCTTGGGGGTTGCACACCTCTTAGGCTCTATGAGTGTGCCATAGTGATTCCATCGATGGAATCTAATGATATCTATATTGAAATGTGCACCATGGCCTCCTCTATAATGGGTCAGAAGGATTTCCTCTGATCTGATATGGAAAGACTAATGGAACCCCAAACGTCCCTCCTCAAGAGTTATGCACTTTCTGGCTGGTTCATGCACCCTTGAATATTCCACCATCATAATATAATGGTTGTTGACTCAAAATAAGTGCCCTAGCTGATCCTCAATTGGGTTGGAAAGAATCGGTAAGATAATCCATGGTCCCGTGCAGCTACACAAAACCCTCTCTAACCCTTGTTCCCTCACTTGTTGAGTTGTGCAATCAATGCAATACATATGAATACTCCTGAACTGGCACCGTGAAATATCTGAATGGTATCTCTTATAGGCTAGGTTGTGTCTTCCAACACAGAAACCAATCTAGGTGGTGGTTTCCTCCAGAAATCCACAAAACAACAAAGAGGTTGATTTCCTCCTCTGGAACTCTTCTCAACATCAAATCATAACATAATGAGGAATTAGGTCGAATTCCTCTTCTTATACCTTCCCCGATCTAATTTTTTGTTGACATAACTTAATCTTGGTCGTGACTTATTCCTAAGTTTTGAATGATTAATTAATTAAGTCACTCGAAAACCCATTTTTCTTCTATTTCTCCATTCACTTTGGATTAAGTGACTTTTCCTGTGATTTTTGGCTTAATTAGTTGTTTAGCCACTTATTCACCCTTATTTCTTCTTTTTCCTCCTTAATGTCACTTTCAAGTTAGACATTTTTGACTCAAACCTCCTAAAGTGACTCTAACTGCATAATAAGGGAATCCAAAAATGGGGACATGACATAATGTGGGGGACAAGGGGCAACCATGTTTAACTCTAATGGTACTCCTAATAAAATATGACATCTTGTGAACTGTGTAGAGACGAACAAGAACTGAATCATAGAGGTGCATGATGGAAATCAATAGGGTATGTGATATTCCAATGTCTCTAAGCCTCTAGTACAAAAGTTCTATCAAGATGGAGTTGAAAGCCTTCTGAAAATCTACGAAGCAGCAACAAACTTTTGAAGATCAATGTTTTCCCCCTCAATAATGGCCCAGAGAGTAAAGATGTGATCAATGGTCTAATGACTGGGCCAGAATCCTACCTATCCCTAGCTCTGAGGTGTCTACATTCAATCTCGCTAGAAATCTTCATATGAAGAGTCATAGCATAGAGCTTCGAGAATGTACAACCCACCATGATCATCCTGTAATCGTTAGGATCTAAGATGGAGGTCGATTTGTGTATCAGTTGAATTATGTGATGTGACCAATCCAAAGGAAAACACATATTAACAACATGGTTGAATAGATCATTCAAGTGAGAAACCAAATCGCGGAGACCATGCTTAAAGAGATCTTCTTAGAAACCTTCCTCATCTGTTCCTTTGTTGTTTTTCATCAGCCAAATGGATTCTTTGATGTCTTTGTTTGAGAATAAGAAGAATGAGGAGGGTGGAGAGGTAACTTGAATATGGGCATGTCCATGAATGTCATAGAGAGTGGATATGTGGGAAATATGGAGCTCGGATATAGGTCGAATGGGAGGGGCGAGCGACGGGGGAGGAGGGTACGCCAAAAGTTTTTAAGAGAGTAAGAGAAATGGATAAATCATGTCTCCTCTGAAAGACAAAGTGGAATTTCTTGTGAAGTAGGAGACGATGATAGGTACCTTTGAGGTTGGGATAGGAGGGGTAAGCAGGGGTGAATGCGTGTCAAAGTTGGCAGTGGAGGACCTTGCATTCCTCATTGTACCATTGGTTCATAGGGAAGGAGTTGTGTTTTGGGGAGGCGAAAGTGGATTCGGTGGAGTGAGGGTAGGAATTAAGGGTTGCATCCCAAATGGTGGATGAGAGGTGTTTCCTCCCTAGTTGCACCAGGAAGGACTTAAGGATATCCATAAATATTGAACAAGACAGTCGTTCAAATTCAAAATTCAGAAGTCTTACAAGGGAAATATTTCCCATTCTTCTTGTTCTTCTTCTTTATGCACGTTCCATACCCCCATGGGGGAATTGTAATAAAATGAGTTATCATGAGTTCTCTTGTATGTAAAATAATCATCTCCCCAAGACTTGGTCATTAGTGCATAACTCTAGAGTGTTTTTTTCACTTGGTTAATTATTCCTCGCTTTTCAATGACTTATAATTTTCTAAGTTTTTTCACTCATTCCTCCAAAGTTGGAGTATGTCCTAATGGCTAGGCATTAGTGTGTTATGTATGAGTCTAGTGTAAAATTTATATTACCATGTTATTCATTAGTCTAGAGTCTTATGAACATGCATTGGGTCCCTCTAGGATTTTTAATTGTTTTAATAAAACATAAAATTACTTGTAAAATGGGATTTTACCTTGTAAATTGATGTAATAATTAAATAAATGGTACTAGGAGGTGTTATACACCTTGGGGGGTATTGTTTTCTAACCCAAAATACCCCTTTTACCTTATAACCCCCTTTTCTAACAAAATAATTGACCTTTACACATGAAAATCAATTATTTCCTCAAAAAGGTGAACAAATCAGCTCCCTATTTTTAAGGAAACATGTTGGAGACGTGTTTTTGAGTTGTCTTTAGTTCACTTAGCCTCACAGGTGCTTAGCGGTAGTTGACAATAAAGAAGAGGTATCCAAGTGATGAGTTAACAAAAAATGGTGAATATCCCAAGAGGGATTGTGCCCTCTCTCTTCATTGGTGGTGCAATCTCCTTGAGGGTGTCAATCCCATGGAGAGGCACATCTCCCTCTTGTTATGAGGCACCCTATCACTCTCCCTTTCCTTGAATGGTGGCACACTTGCTTGAGGTATCTTGAGAAGTAGCAGTAATCCATCCTTCCATTTGGCTCATTCAAACTTGCGATGTATGCCCCCCTCCTTGGGAAGTGCACCCCCTCTTTGTAAATATTGAATCTTTCTCCTCACTTGTTTGTTAATGAGAGTTTGGGTTGAGCTTGCTATTATATTTCTATTGTAATATTTGTATTGGAATAAGGAAGAGTTTGGAGGTCAAGAAGGTGGTGTGCATTATTTGTGTGGGTGTTTGATGTTTTGTCATTACTATATGAAGTAATCTTAGCTTGGTTTCTTGCATATAATTTTGTTATTTTGGCCTTTGAAAGGGTTGTTAGAAAAACAGGATCGCGGAGAAATAAAATAAAAAAAATGAAGAAATAAAACACAAAAGATATACAATACAATAGAGACACAGATATACGTGGTTCACCCAGTGTGGGCTACGTCCACCAGATAAATTGCCAGGTCCTTTCTTTATTATTATCCATCAAATAAAGGGATACAACCTATAGCACACCTGTTGTAACTTTCTCTTCTTTATCTCATAGTATCCTATCTCAGAATAAAATATTCGCAATGATACATAACCGTGATACATTTCCCTTATAAAAGAGGGTTTCCTTCTAAGGAAAAAACCCTAACATAACTTATACCATCAGATCTGTGACCTTATAATGAATGGTCCATATTTACAATGAAATTGCAATATACATTTACAAGGCAATTTTTCCTTCAGAGGACCGCTTGCCCCCAGACCCCGCAGAGGGGGTAAACCCCCTTTGCACTCCCCCACATGGAGGAGTGTACATTATTTTGGGGTGTAAATTCCTCATGGGGTATAAACATGGATGAAAATAAAGACCTCTGAATCAGGAAGATAATAAAGTTCCACAACTACAATCTCCCACTTGGAGACTGATCTCAACAAATCCACCTCTATTGTATCTATTGGATTATGATCCTTCTTAGACCTGGAAAATTTCTCATCTTTATATTCATACTTGAAGACTAACTGAAACTAATCAGGAAATCAGTTTCTCCCTGGTCACTCCCTTAGTTAGCATCTTTGCAAGATTCTAGCTATTTTGTATCTTTTCCAACTTCAAATGTCAATCTTCCAAGATGGATCGTATGAAATGGCACCTGAGATGTATATTCTTAGTCTTCGAATGGAAGGATGAGTTATTTGCAAGACGAATGGCACTCTCATTGTCATAATACAACCTGTTATTCTCCTGCTTCTTTCCCAATTCCTCCATAAACCTTTGTAACCAAATCATATCTTTACTAGCCTCTGTAGCAACAACATACTCTGACTCTGTTGTTGAAAGTGAAAAAACCTTTTTCAATTTAGAAATCCAACTTACTGTTGTTCCACCTATAGTAAAAACATACCCCGTGGTGCTCCTCTCGCTATCTTTATCACCTGCCATATCTAAATCAACATATCTATATAGAAGAATGTATGAACCTCCAAAACATAATGCATGAGTACCAGTACCTCTCAAATACTTGAGAATCCACTTTGTTGCCTCCCAATGTTCTTTACCTGGATTGTTCATATACCTGCTCATGACTCCCATTGCATGTGCAATATTTGGTCTTGTGCAAACCATCGCATACATCAAACTGTCAATTGTTGATGAATAAGGTACCCTGAACATGTATTCTATCTCCTCCTCTGTCTTGGGACACATTTCCTTATTTAATTTGAAATGGTTGGCCAAAGGTGTACTAACTAGTTTTTCATTCTGCATTCTAAACCTCTCCAACACCTTCTCTATGTACTCACCCTGAGACAATGTCAATTTGTGATTTTTCCCATCTCTTGTTATTCTTATACCAAGGATTTTATTTTTAACACCCAAATCCTTCATTGCAAATGAATTAGCTAATTTCTTCTTGAGCACATTTATATCCTACATACCTTGCAACAAGCATGTCATCTACATACAATATCAAGATAATATAGCTTCCATTTTCTAGCCTTTTAAAATAAACACAGTGATCAGAGTGACATCTACTATAACCTTGTTCTGTCATAAGCCTGTTAAACTTCAAATACCACTACCTTGGATCTTTCTTTAGGCCATACAATCTCTTCTTCAACCTTCATACCAAATCCTCCTTCCCTTTGACCCCATACCCCTATGGATGTTGCATATAAATATGTTCCTCCAAATCCCCATGGAGAAAAGTTGTTTTTACATCTAATTGTTCAAGATGCAAATATTCTACTACCATAAAACTTAAAATAGTCCTAATTGAAGTCATTTTAACAACATGAGAAAATATTTCATCAAAATATATACCTTTCTTTTGTGCAAACCCCTTTACAACAAGTCTAGCCTTGTACCACTTTTTTCCTCCATCTTCTTCATTCAACTTAAACCCATTTATTCTGCATTGCTCTTTTTCCTGCAGGAAACTGAACCAAGTCCCAAGTCTGGTTATTTACCAAGGAATCCATTTCCTCTTTCATGCATTTCTCCCACTTCTTTTTGGTGTTTACCTGCATTGCCTCTTCATAACATTATGGTTCACCAAAATCAGTGAACAATAAATAATACAATGAAGGAAAGTATCATTGAGGGGGTATACTTAACCTGGTAGATCTTCTAACAACACTTGTAGGAGTTTGAGGTGCATGTTGATCATATTGTTGTAAATTATGATTTTATGGTACCTTTGGAATTTCTTATTTCAGTGATCTCATCTTTGTGGGAGGGGAAATTAACTAGACCTTGAGGGTTAGATCACAGTCTGAGAATCCTAAGCGATCTAGTCAGCCTCACAAAAATAGTGGAGTCTATTTTGTGAATGTATGAACAGAGTTGTAGTGTGCATGACACCATATCTGACATAACCATAATAAAAGAGATTAAGAGACAAATCTTTATGGACATAGCCCAGGAGGGGGTGAACCATGGTAAATCATGTGTTATGTGGAATGCTTATTGTTTATGTCTTTGTTGTCAATTATTAGATCTTAGATGCATGTTTTGATGAACTAGTTAAATATGTTGATTTACATGCATGAATAAAGAATGGCAGAATAACTAAGATAGATGAATGATATAGTAATTGACTGAAGATCACATAGTACAATCCCAGATCCCCACTCACTCCCAGGATGCAAGCACCTAATCGTTCCAGCCACCCATAGAACTATCTCGGGTGAGACTGCGCAGTGCACGCTGTGTACTGTGTTGCCTTCTGGTTTTCCAGGAGGGCCGATAGTTTTAGAGGGTTTCTTGGATCCCTAGTAGACCTGAACATGGGTCAATCATGTTAAAGGTATAACTCGGATAAAAAACCAAAAAATGGTTTGTTTTCCAGTTGGAACATCATAAGATTGAGTGGATGTGATATGTTGAAGATCTGTTAAAAGAATGTAAGATATGTGGAAGGCGGGTCAAAAGAATATTGAATTGAATGACAAGAAGGTGAGAGAATGTGCCACTAGAAGGGGATGTTGATACCATGGAATCCCACAAAAGCAAAGATCAAAAGCTGGTTGAAAACAAAGGAGCTAGAGTTTGCGTAGAAAGATAACAGAAACCCTAGAGTAACACCATGAAAATATCTTGAGAAGTATGTGTTTACTAATCTGGATGAAATGTTTTTTTGTGATTTTCCACACTTATTGCAGGAGTGGATATTGAGGTTCAAGGATAAACACACAACAAATAGGACCCAACAATTAGAGTGGAACTCATTTCATATCGTGCAGTTACAGCAGGTGAATAGAAAATTCACCCACGCAGTAGATTTTTGGCGATAGTATTGTTGTGGGTTTTATAATAGAATTTGTAGTAGATACCGTTAAGTAGTACAACGCAGCAGAGCAAGATTTTCTATGCCGGCCTCAAGGAATGTATATTCGATATTCATTGTATGCTTCTATTAAGATATGTCTCTATAAAAAAGGTGTAATGACAATGGAATCATATAACTAAACTTCCTTGTATGCATGGGGGAAGGGGGGAAGCATTGACAAAAAAAGGAGAAATGGAAGGAGAAAGGGATAAAGGAAAGGAAGAATCCTTGGACCCAATCATGATGGACGATGACCAGATCAAGAGGGTTATGGCAACAGTTGGAAAGATGCGTAGTTGAGTACCCTACCAATACAAGGTGAACACAAAGAAGAGAGCCATAGCTGCAAGGGAAGGGTTGGAAAGTGATGAAGAGGAGGTAGAGGATCTTTGACCTGTGGATCAGATTGAGGAAATCATGCATGCAACATATGAGAGGAAAGCAAGAGGTCCAAGAGAGGGAAGAGAAGAGAGTAATCCAATCTATATTAATGTCAGTGTGGAACCCATAAACCCATGTGCGACAAACACACCAAAAAGAACACCACCATTTAGACAAATGAATTTCAGGGGAAGGAAGACAACAGGAAGTACATCTACATAGGGAACAACAAATAGGGGAGATAGTTCAGGAAGCATTAGTCAAGTATCTACACCACATGGAGGTAGAAGTTCAGTATTCAGGATGGCAGGACATGATCCCACCATTTGGTTACCAAAATTTTGAGGAGAGACGTTAGAAGACCCTGAGAAACACTTGTTTATTTGTGCAAAGATCCAGGAATCAAAATAGATCACTGATGAAGACACTAAACGTGCACATCTATCTATCACGCTAAGAGACTGCGCACTAGACTAGTACATGAGTCTAGATGTAAACAGTGCACCTAGGACAACAAGGAGACAGACAGACATTAAGAAACTATTGATTAATGAGTTCCAAAAGCCAAGCTCAAAGGACCAATACATGAATGAGATGATATAAATCTGACAGAAACCAGGAGAATCAGTCTGGTAAATTGACCAATGATTTAATAATCTAAAAGGGAAATTGAGGTATGCCATGACTAACATGCAGAATAGGAATCTGTTTCTGAATTCTTTGTTACCACACCTGAAATACCCACTCAGACATCAAAAATTCCAATCTCAAGAAAAGGCTCTCCAAGAAGCCTTGCAAATGGAGGAGAATCAATACCACAAGACAAATCCAGCTACAGAGGAGTTGAAGGAGGATCTAAAGAATCCTACCTTTCAACTCAATCAGAATAAGGGCAAGGAAAAGCACAAAGTTGTTTGGTGTACCACATATAGAATAGAAGGGAACCATAAGAACGAATGTCCAACATTCACGCAGTATATGGCAACAGGGATGCCAAATCCATTTCCGACAGGAGGACCTTGGTGTGAAATTTTCAAGACACACAGGCATGATCCATATCATCCTATGATGGAAAAATACTAGACAAAAACAAAGAATGTAGACTACACTTTTTGCAAGTCAATAGGCCATGATGACAAAGACTGCAGAACCATGGATCTGATGAGGAAAAGGATGTCAGAAACATATAGGGTGCAAGAAGAAATGATGACAGGGAAAGATGCACCTCAATTTAATCAGGCACCATCGTTGTATAATATTGTGTCACAACAATATAACAACACACAGCCATAGTACAACACTGTGCAACCCCAGTATAACCTTGTGCACTATAATCAGGTACCTCAATACAATACACTACACAGAGATCGCACTAGGTATAGAGGAGGAGGAGGAGGCATATGAGGATTTGGACGAGGAAGAGGTCAAGTAGTGTGCCATAACTTCCAACAACCAAGGCACTATGCAAGATAATGTCCACTACCACCTGCAACATGCATGTATTTTCGTGCAGCAGACTACAATACAGAAGATTGCACAACATTGTTGGGGAAGATACAAGAGAAATGGAATCAGAACAATCATAACATATAGTGGATCTCTACAGAAGCTAGAGAAGATGGCAGGAACATCAACATAGTGACGTGTGGTGGTGTTAAAACAGGAGATGATGTGGCTAGATAGGAACCAATACAACACCAATGGATTAAGAAAAATATGGAGCCACCCAAGCGATTTGATGCAAAAAAGGAGGAGACCTTTAAGGGGGCCAAACAAGAATTTCTCAAGCAGAATGTTGCATATACATCTACCATGCAGCATACCCAAGATCTCCCAATGTATGAAATTTCATCAGCATTGGACCATACCATTGAAGTCCACCTAGCAACCAAGTAAGTTGTATTAAAACTTTCCCGCAATCTTGTATTCAATTATTTAAGGATCCATCATATGTTATATTATTACATAATATGTTAAATAGATGTACCACAAAATTTAAGGGAACGTTAGAACAAAGGATAGTCAGTCACCTCCATGCCATAAGGAGAACCAGCCGAGAGTTTAGATTTAATGCCAACATCAAAGATTTTAAAATGGGCGATGTGATATTAGATCTGGGATCTGAAGTCAATGTATTTTTGAAAAAGACATGGAAATGCATGGGAGAACCTACCTTAGGATACTTACCATTCCAACTAAAGTTATAAAACCAACACAGAGTTCTACCAAGAGGGAGGTTGAAAGGAGTGACTGTAGATTTGCATGGAATGTGCACTAAGGCAGACCTCAAAGTGATCAAAATCGTGGATGGCGCAACACCATATCCAACATTACTGGGATTGGATTGGGTGTTTGAAAATAAGGCAATAATCAACCTGAAGACCAGGAAGATGGCATTTGATTTGGGCGAACACAGGGTTATCATGCCCCTAGACCCATCAGAAGCTGAAAGATTTGTGGAACCAAAATGTCTAGATCAGGAAGAAATTAACCAGTTGTAACGGACAACTGGGCGCACCAAAGATTACATTAATCAAACTATCGATGGTGTAATTAGCTAGATAAGTATCACATCATGTGATTTCAACTCAGACATGGGTCTGGATAATTGGCAGCAGTGCCTACATGAGGTCTCAACCAGAATATGCGCCCGAATAGACCGCGCAGTAAGGTGGGTTAGGACAGAAGTCAGAGAACCTCCAAGTTTCCATGGAATCAACAAATTCAAAGAATTCCTAACAAGATATGAGGACAAAGTATCATACAGTCAGAGATTGTTAGCTCTCAACATTGAACTTAAGGCTACACCTGCAAGATGGTGGGGTGCACACAAAGAAACAATCAAGGACCGGTACCAATGTAAACGGTTATTGCACATTAGTTTCAACGTAGAACAAAGAAGCAACCAGTAGAAGAAATATGATGGAAAGGGGCATGAGTGGAACACTTGGAAAAGTGCAGAGCGCAGTGGAAAATGACACCCCCAGAGGAATGGCCTCACCATTTCGTACACACATTAGAGGGCACCCCAAGAAACTGGTATATTGGCCAGGAACTACGTAGAGGAACTACGAGCTGCAAAGTACTACAACATAACTTTACAACCACTTTCCCATTTGAGCATAAGAACCCCAACATAGATGCAACCCTCAAACAATTAAGAGGGGTTATATTCATTAAGGAACCCGAAGTCGAACTCATAACAGAAGAACAACAGCGGAACGGGAAGACGGTGAAAGAATTGTTTCCATGCTACCATGTGCAGGAAGAAGTACCAGAGAAAGACGATCTGAGCGATATTTATATTGAAGAACTTGAAGGCAAAAGAGAAGTGGAAGGTCCACCTCTAAAATCAGATGTAATTGTTGCACTAGTCAAGGTGAAGAAAGTCAACATTGGGATAGTTGATAATCCCAATATGGCCAACATCGGATACTACTTGGACGAGAAAATAGTGGACAGGAAACCAAAATTACTGCACGAGTACAGTGACCTGTTCCCAATGACCTTTACAGAAATGAAGGGTATCACAGGATAAATTGGAGAGATGAATATCCCTCTCAAACCGGAGGCAAGATCTATCAGACAGAGGCCTTACAAATTGAACCCCATCTACAAGCAGAAAGTAAGAGCAGAAATCGATAGAATGTTGGAAGCAAGAATCATAGAACCAGTAGAAGAAACAGAATGGATAAGTCATATGCTAATTCAGGAGAAAAAGCAAGGAGGCATAAGAATATATGTATATATGAGAAATCTCAATGATGCTTGCCTACATGATCGCTTCCCTACACCCTTTACATATGAAGTCCTAGAAAACGTGGGAGGCCAAGAAGCATACTCATTCACTGATGGATTCTAAGGCTACCACCAAATAGAGATAGAACCAGAAGATCTACACAAGAATAAATATGAAATAGAATGGGGATCCTACCAATAAACATTCATGCCTTTTGGACTGAAAAATGCACCAACAATTTTCTCTAGAGTATTCATTGTTGCCTTCAAAGAATTTAGCCATCAATTTTTGGAGATATATTTGGATGATTGGACAGTATAAATCCTGTTGAATGATCATGTAGAGGTGTTGAGGCTGATGTTAGAAAGATTCAGTAAATGTCAAATATCTTTGAACATTAAGAAATGCATATTTGGAACACCCTTCGGAATTCTATTGGGTCGCATAGTATGCCGACAAGGTTTGCTCGTGGATCCTACAAAGATTGCAGTAATTGTGAACCTACCACCACTAAAATCAGTGCACCAACTTAAGGCCACATTAGGACATACATGATATTATATAAAATTTATCAAGGGGTATGTGCATATGACTGCGCCGATGGAGAAATTACTTAAGAAGGATACTAAATTCCAATGGAATGAGAGTTGTCAACAAGGATTAGACACCATGAAGGAGAAGATGGTCACAACACCCATATTAGTCTTCCCAGATTGGGAGAAGACATTCCATGTGCATGTAGATGCATCAACCATAGCCCTAAGAGCTATTCTAGTGCAACCAGTAGGGGATTTGGACCATCCCATAGAATTTTCAAGCAGAAAACTATCAGACTCCGAGCAAAACTACAACACCACAGAGTGAGAAGGCCTGGAAATGGTATATGCACTTCAAAATTTCAAGCATTACCTACTTGGAAAACACTTTAATATGTTCATAGATCATTCAGCCCTTAAGTACCTAGTCAACAAGCCAGTGTTGGGGGGGAGAATTTTTCGATGGTTACTACTATTTCAATAATTTGACTTTGAAGTCATAATCAAACCGGGGAATCTAAATGCAAGACCTGATCACTTGTCAAGGATCACCAATGGAGAGGATCCTACAAACTTAGAGGATACCTTCCCTGACATGTAGTTATTCTCATTCCAAGTCACGGATGATTATTTTGCTGACATTATTGAATATTTAAGTATAGGGATTGTGCCACAGGAATTTAACACTATGTAGAGGAACAACCTGATTTTCTAAGAATTTGACTACCATTTTATCATAGGGAACTTATATAAAATGGGGGTAGACAACATCTTGAGAAGGCGCGTGCTAGAACATGAAAGGCCTAGGATATTGTCAGAATCCCATGAAGGAATAGCGGGAGGACACTATGCAAGAAAAGCTACCGTGCAAAAGGTACTGCGCGTAGAATTATGGTGGCCAAATATTCATCGAGATGCAAAGGAATATTATCAACAATGCGATGTTTGTTAGAGGGTTGGCAAACCAAACAGATGGGATGCGATGCCCTTACATCCACAAGTGATGCTACAAGTGTTTAACAAATGGGTTATAGATTTTTTTAGGCCAATTCACCCACCCGTAAGAAGATCAGGTGCATGATACATCATTATTGCGATGGAATACCTCTCAATATGGGCAGAGGAAACACCAATTAAAGAATGCAGTGCAGAGACAACAACACACTTCATGTTTGAACATGTGCTCACTAGATTTGGATGTCCAAGGATCCTGATGAGTGACTAAGGCACTCACTTTATCAACAACACTATCAGAGCTCTAACTGAATAATTTGAGGTCTACCATCAGAAAATTACGCCATACCATCCTCGGGAAAATGGAATAGTGGAAGCCTTCAACAAGATTCTATAGAAGTCCCTAACCAAGATTTGCAATGTCAATGACGATGATTGGGATTCAAAGATACGTGCAGTATTATGGGCATATAGAACTACCTATAAGAAGATGACAGGGAAGACACCAATTATATTGGTGTATGGACAAGAAGCAGTGGTGCCATTAGAATTCTTGGTACCAAGTCAGCATGTCGCAACAATTACAAACATGACAGAGTGAGGCACAGTACAACAAAGGTTAAGTCAGCTTATGAGCATGGAAGAATATAGGATTCTAGTAGGCTTTCACCAAGAAGTATAGAAACAAAGCAACAAATCTTGGCATGACCTCCATATCAAGAGAGAATGTTTCAAGGAAGGATACCTAGTCCTACTGTATGACAACAAGTTTTTTCAACATCCAGGAAAGTTCAGAATGCATTGGTTGGGACCATATGAGGTCAAGACTGTCACAGACAGAGGAGCTATACAACTGAAGGATTTGGAAGGGATGGAATTGAAGGGAATGATCAATGGGAGTCGACTGAAGTTGTACAAGGACAGTCGACCACCCGCAACTTGACATTTATCACGTAGTACATAAAAAAATAATAATAATCCATGCAGAAATTCGTGCGTGTACGGGAGAATATCAGTGCGACAAAAAGGAAAAAGAGTCCATGTGCACAATTCATTAAGTCAGGGCAACAAAATATGAATATTGCGCAAGAAGAAAAGGGTATAGAAGCCTCAAAATTTACATGCTCAAAAAGCCTAGCGAGCCGGAAAAAGGACCAATGGTCGAAAAACATGGCGATTCACAGAATGACAGCTGTGGAATTCAAGCACCAGCTGGAAATAGAGGTTGAAATTGCGACAGTCCGTACATAGAGGTAAATATTGTAGCGCGAAAGAAAGGAGAAAGTTTGAAAACAAGACGCAAAGGACAACAGTTAACACGTACAACATTCCCATGCACAAAACACACCGTCAAAAGTGAAAAAGGAACAACTGTCAGTGCAGAGTAGTTGTCACTTCGTTGTCCCGCTATAAAGTCAGAAAAAGGGGGGGAAATAAAATCATTGTGTCAATTGCTAAGGAGAAGAGCATAGAGCTGAGTGAAAGAGCCATAGAGTGAAAATTTGACCGAGCATTCATCGAGTTCGTCGATTTACTGCTTAGACCACGTCGCAATGTCACCACCCTGAGTTGGAGAGTCGGGAAGGGTCAGCAGGAACACACAAAGTAATGCTCACGCGACAGATGCAAGGGAGCAAGCAGCACCCATAGTGGTGGATGTGTATGAACTCCATACCAGAGTAAGAAACAAACCCGATGATGGTAGAGGAGGAGAAGAACCCAGCGCGGGAGGTTGGGAAGATGGAGGAGGACCATGAAAGAATTGAGTCTGACACCTCGAGGGGACAAGGGTCATGACAGGACGAGCATTCCAAGGGTTCAACACCATAGAGCCATGAACTAGAGGTAGGATAGGCAGTAGTACATGAGGGTGTACCATAGGTGGGTACCTCATCCCCAAAATCCAAAAATAAGGGCCAAGATAAGATAAACGTGCACAAAGGGTCATAACCACAGGTGGAAGGGACCATGGTTCTGCCAAATATTCTGAGCGCGGTGCACATTGATGATGACCTGGTCGGTGGAGTGACTACCATCAAGTACTCAGACCATGATGTAGCGGATGTCACTAAATTTCTAGACCTGGCATCCCATAACTATTTGGAAAGCAGGGGAGAAGGTTCATCAGGCATGCCAATGCTAGAACCGGTGCAATGGATCCTGGGGCATTACAACAGAGTCATCATGAATCTAATGAATGTCCCACACTTTGGGAGGGCTCAGGGGTAATCATATCAATGCATTTGTCAAGAAACTTCGTGCATGAGTGCATGGTGGAATCTTATGGATGGATAGGCTAGTACCTATCACTGTGGAACTCGTCGTATGAATCACGGGGCTATCCATAGATGGGGAAAAGATAGAGAAATACCTGGAGGATAAGACCAAAGCTAAGGCCATCTCAGATGATATTAAGGCTAAGTATGGCGTGGAGCGAGGTAAGAGGGGAATCAGGATCAGTGACATTAATGATCCTACGACAAGGTTTTCCACTAGACTCCTCGGATGCAAACTAATGCGCAAGTGTCGCAAAGAGGAATTATCATCTGGTGTGGTCACCACTGCCATGTAGTGCGCAAAGGGGAGATCGATGAGCTAGGGCCCATACCTTATGAATTCATTCTTGGAGGATTACAAGGACACACAGGACTGGGGCTCTGAGTTCCACTACTCATGGCTACTCATCCTCATTGGCCTCATTGGCTGGAAAGAACCATTCTACAACAAGTATATGGAGAGACTAGGGAAATGTGGTGTAGCAAGATATGTATCACAACGTAACAGCACAGACCCCAAGAGAAAGAATACAAACACAAACATCTTTGTGAGGTACTTCGTAGAGGTTGTCCAAGAGTTTGGACAGGTTTCCAACTTTAGGGAAATGTGCCATAGTTTATGGATGCCAGAAAAGTGAGGCAAATACAAGGAATGGATACAAATAAACTACTGCATCATGTTGGAATAAATCCAAAGAGAGGTCCAGGAGTGGCCCGAAGAATGGAAGGTACCGGAGATTCCAACCGTGGTACCAAGTTCACGAACTTAGACACAGGGAAGACTAGCCCCAGCGCACCAAATAGGCACCAATGAGGTCAGAACTAAAATGAGAAGTTCCCAAGGCCAAGAGGGGGGAAGCACCCCAGCCAAGAAGAAACTACGAAAATAGAATATACCACCAAGGGGCTCTACATAGACTCCACCATGCACAAAACAACCACCAATACACTCAACGGAAGAAGTGCACGTGGAAGAAACAGGCCCAGGGACATAGGAAATCCATGAGGAGGAAGAACAAGGGACAAGAACCTAGGATATTCCTGAGGCAGGTGAAATGGGGCCAACCACTGCAGGAGGAGATACCCATAGGCCCACTAGTCCCGATCCATTAGCCACCCAGGAGAAGTTGCCAGGGGAGCACACCAGTGGTGGTCAAAAAAAGGTGAAGGCCCATAATCCACTGAGCCATATATCACTAACCCTGGATGATGTGGAGTTATTGGTGACAAAAGTCGAGGAGAGACTGTCCAAAGTATGGGAGAATGTGGAGAAGCATAGGGCTTCAATTGCAGATCAAGTGCAAGAGGTAAAAATTGTGTTGGAGCAGCTAAGGAACGGGGCAGCACAGGCACCAAAAGAAACACCCACGCAAGCTAAGGAAGGATTTCTCGTGCATGAGACAATGTAGTTTGCAATGGAGGCAAGCGCCAATTTCATCATCATGCTAGAGATGATGTTCATTGATGAAGAAAAAACATTGAAACCCCTCAAATACATCAAGACATTGGATGTGGCATTAGCCAAGATTCCAACAAAAGCATTGTATAAACTTCAGGTGAGCGTCGCGCAGGAGATTCAGTCCAAAGAAAGAGCACACGCCACAAACCTACAGGTATCGCAAACAGAGAATATCTCGATGAAGGAATCCCTCAACCTGGAAGTGCAACGGAAAGAGAAAGCACAACAAAAAGTGAAAGAGATGGAGCATCAAATCCACATGATGTTTCAAGCAATTCCTGAAAACACAAATGAGGAGGTAGGGTCATCGAAATAGAATTTGCATAGGATAGAGCAGACTATCTAGGAATATAAGGAGAATATTAAAGAGATGGAGGAGTCTGTCACACCCACTACTCCTCCATAAGTTAGAGCGCATCGCGAACAGGAGGAAACATAAGCTATGGAGGGCATCGGCCAAAGAATACAGACAATCATTGTGCTATTAGAGAAGAGTGCACAGATCTGGACTCACCTACTAGAGGATGGGAGCCTCCAGGAAATACAAGAGAAGGAAACCAAGATGCACACAGCAATGGTGGAAGTGAAGAAGCAACAGAAAACAGTGTCATTTTCAGAGAATATCAAGACCGCCACTAAATTAAAGGCTCTGCAGTTGGAAGAGAAAGCGTTGCAAGAACAAAAGACAACAAGACATCCATTGTTGGAGCCTCTACAAGAAAAGGAGGAGTAGTTGGTCATGGAGATCGACACAGCTAAGAAGAACATTGAGCAGATCGAAGCCAAGGGAGGAGAGATGTTACAGTCTCTTATCACAAAATAGGTGGTCACCACTATGGCCAAAAAGAGAAGTCAGGCTCAACAGCAGTGCCAGCGGTTAACGGAAATATATGATGCACTACAACAGGCAGTATCCGAAGCAGGAAGAAAGTAGTGACAGTTGCATAAGTCAGGCAGTGACTCGGGATGAGTCACGATGTCAGTGTTGGGGGCCTGTTGGGAATAGGCCCATTTTGGGAAAATGGCACGACAAAGAGGAAAGATAGTTGGCAAAAAAGGATGCGAGGTGCGCATGCAAGAAGAAGGGAAAGAAATACAACTAGCAGGAAAAGCAGCGAACCAAAATGCGCATGTAGAGGAGAAAAGCGCACAAGGCCAACATGCAAAAAGACCTAACTAGGTTAGGGTTTTGGTAAGAAAATGTAATGGTTGATGAGCCAAGAATAGATATAAATAGACACCTAGGAGGTCTAGGGGGGGTGTTGGTTTTGACAGAGGTTACTCGCGTGAGATAAAGTAATAGGTCTATAACACAACTATTATCCGATACATTTTTGTAAGTTGTTGATCTATGGGAGGGGAAAGTAACTAGAACTTGAGGGTTAGATCGCAGGATGAGGATCCTGATGCAATCTAGTCATCCTTGTAAAGGTCATGGAGTCTATGTTGTAAATGTATGAATGGAGTTGTAGTGCACATGGCACAATATCTAACAGAACCATAATAAAATAACTTAAGAGCCAAATCTTTGTGGACGTAACCCAGGAGGGGGTGAACCACGGTAAATCACATGTTTTGTGGAATGATTATTGTTTATGTCTTTGTTGTCAATGATTAGATCTTAGATGCATGTTTTGATGAAGTAGTTAGATCGGTTGATTTACATGCATGAATAAAGAATGATAGAATAACTAAAATAGATGAATGATATAGTAATTGACTGAAGATCACATAGTACAATCCCAGATCCCAACTCACTCCCAGGCTGTAAGCACCTGAGCATTGCATCCACCCATGGAACTATCTCGAGTGAGATTACGTAGTGCACTCTGTGTACTGCGTTGCCTTCTGTTTTTCCAGGAGGGCCAATATTTTTAGAGGCTTTGTTGGATCCCTAGTAGACCTGAACTTGGGTCAATCATGTTAAAGGTATAACTTAGATAATCAACCAACACATGAGTTGGTCTCCGTACATTTGTATTCACAAGCTCTAACATTTCACTCTTCTTTTCTTTTTCGACTTTGAGAAATCTGACTCTCTTCTATTTTCCATAAACACAATGCTCGCAGAAATACAAATCAATTTGTTTAATATCTAGCAAAAAAATTATTTTTTGAAGTATCTGCATCCCCTTCTCACTCATGTGTCAAAACCTATGATTCCATAGTGTTGTATCGACTCTTGTAGAAGCTAAAGAGATAGAATAATTAGTATTACCAATACATAAATACAATCTACCTACCTTCTATCCTTTTTCTATCACCAATGATCCTTTGGTGACCTTCCACACCTTGTCTATAAATATGGATATACAACCTTCACTTTCCAACTGCCCTATTGAAATCATATTTTTCCTTAGATCTGGAACATGTCTTACCTCTTTCAACAACCATTGGTTTCCATTGCTTTGCTTTATTTTTACCTTTCCCATTCCAACACTTTTTCATGGTGCATCATCACCCAAATGAACTTGTCCAAAATCACCTTGAACATAATATAGAAAATGTTTCCTATGGGGTGTGGCATGAAATGAATCCCCTGAATCTACTACCCAAGACTTGAAAATATTATCTACAAAAAGAATCAAAGAATCTTGTAACACATCACCTGTTACAATTGCTTCCTGGATTTTCTCATGTTGTCCATCTCTTTGTTTCTTTGGAGATCTACAGTATTTCTTCATATGTCCTTTCTTCCCACAATTCCAACACTCTATCTTTCCATATCTAGATTTGGATCCACCCTTCCTAGAATTCCCATGGTTCCATTAGCCCTTTCCTCTATCCTTGTGTCTTCCCCTATTCTCCATGTTCAACGCATTACCTGATGTCTCACCTATGAGTTTCCATCGCATTTCCTCACTAAGGATAACACCAACAACATCATCAAATTTTAAAGTGTTTGAACCAGAGACAAATTTACTTACATACATGACCAAGTCATTCCATCTTTATGGCAATGATCACAAGATTAGAAGAGCCCTGACCTCATCATCAAAGTCCACTTTTACATAAATTAGTTGATAAGTAACCATATTAAATTCATTTAAATGATCTGCAACAGACCCACCTTCTGACATCTTCATATTAAATAATATCTTCATTAGAAATACCTTATTGGACGCCAAGGGTTTTTCATACATTTTAGCTAATGTGTCCATCATCTCCTTCATTGACTTTTCTTTTGAAATATTGATAGCCACCGATGTTGTCAGGCTCAGCTATATTGTTCCTAGTGCCTTTCTGTCAAGAACCTCCCATTCTTCATCCTTCATGGCCGTCAACTTCTTTGTTATTCCACCTAATGGTAGGAATAGATCAATCTAGTGCAAGCACCATATTTAATGTGTTTTTGTGCAATTTTGTGCAATTTAGCATGGGTTCCACCTAATATGTAGTAAGCACCATATTTAATGTGTTTTTGTGCAATTTTGTTAAGATTTACAGGTTCTCATGCTTGGAGAAGTGATTGGATTAGTCTAGTGCAAACTTCCACAAACTTCAAGCCTCTTGAGATCGTAGTCCCTCAGCATTTCACCAGAATACCCCGTAGCCCAAAGATTTCACATATCAAGCTTCTCTCTCACTTTCAAAAAAACAAAGTTTTCTTGGTTACTTACCTTTGCATGCAAGTTGATCTAAATTATAAATTTACATTCTAATTAGAACTTTATTTTTGCATGCATGCATGCATAGATATATACTTTACATTTAAAGTTTTTATCAATTAAAGTAGATCTAGCATAAGAAATTATATATTTTATCAAGTTTTATAGCTAGATATTAAGTTCTTTAATTTACATATTTGGAAAATACTAGTGCCTATTTGTTTGTTTTCCAAACAACCATCAAAAGCCAGTAAGAAAGTTGGCTTCTTGCTAGTTTTCTTAGTCTTTCTTACTAACTTTCCTTCTAACTTTCACTTGGTAAAATTATGCATAAGACTAACACATTTGTAGGTTGTCCCAAAATCATTTTGGGCATCTTTCCATCAATTTTTTTTTTCATATTTGGTGAATAGATAGGAGGAAGTGTTTCCCAAACTTCATGGATTTGGAGCATTCAGGAGCCCCCAAAGAATTCAATCTTTCTTCTAGTCATTCTATTCTTATAATTTGTAAGTTTGATTGATCCTTGGATTATAAAAGTACCAACAAACCTTCTTCTAAGATTGCAATTTGAAAGAGTTAGTGGGATAACCCATTACCCCCCTCATCCCCTCTACTCCGAGGGGAATTGTCTCATTTTTTAATTTCATTTTGCATTTGTCCATTTTTCTAACTAAACAAGTTAAAATCAATTTAAAACGAACCAAGACACAAAGAAAAAAAAATTCCTTTTTGTTTAGATTAGTTAGTTTAATTTCATTTTCAAGTTCATTTCAAGTTATTTCATTTTTGTAAAATAACGAACCTTCCCCGTCAAGGTCCTATTATGATCTCGACCTCGCATGCTTAGATTTATCTTGGCATGATTCAGAAAGAAACTTTATTTGTGTGGAATAGTCTAATTAGGGAAAACATTTTGCCATTATTGCTCATTACAGGATAGTACCAGCAGATTGTTTGTGAGTTCAGTGGGACACTCATTGAGATTCGTTCTCTCCCCGTTGGAATTCCTTTCAGTCTTTCTTGTACCCATTTGAGGGATATTAGTTTAAATGAAACACATGATAGATTAGATCTTTCATTTCTCGCTTACAATCTCTTGCAATAATGAGTGGATCTACACTATTGGTCCATCTCATTGAATTAATGTAAATCCAAGTGAAACTCCTTAGCTTGATAAAATCCATCAAGAGCAATTTAATACATTTCATTGCAACATTACACCTTTTGGCATTGGTCTATAAACGATATCTTTTCATTTTCTTGTTATCTTTTTCTTTGGAGTTGTATTCGTCCTTATACACACCTACAAATGTGGAAAAGTTTCCAATCCACTTGGTGTGTCCTTGGAGGCACAATTCCTAAGTCCAAAACCATTGTCACCTCAATTTGGACTTCTTCTGTCTAGGATTACTCCTAGAGAAGCCAGGGGGGTAGACCCTATTTACTATGTGAGTTATTTAATGAATTATAGGAGTTAATTTTAGTTTGTTAAGTTAGGGGGAGTCTAACCTATATGACAAGTAGTAATGAAAATGCAAAATTTTTAATGACAATCAAACCTTTCCCGAAAGGTCAACTAATACTAGTGCCTAAATATTGGGCAAGGGGTCAATTAAGTTTGTACATAAAGAACCCAAAGAATGAATGAGTGATCTAATTACAAATAATTAACTCTACAATAAGTTACAAGATGAAATAATGCTATGAACAAATATACAATAGAACTACAAATTATACAATAGCACAATATAGAATAGAACTAAAGAATAGTTAGATCATAAACATGAGATAATCAACAATGAAAGACACAACTTAAATTAACTTGGAAGTAAAATAAGTGCACAACTCAAGTAGATGATTTGAACTATGAGAAAGAGCCAAACAAATGAACTAATGTGCAACTTATGAAGCAACGGGGAAACTACAAGAAAGTGTCCCAAAGAGATGGTGTGCAACTTGAAGGTAGTACACCCTTGTATAGATACACAAAATTAAAGATAGTGAAACTTGAAAGAATAAATGCCAAACATGAAAGAAAGTACTTGGAAATGAAAATGCCAGTGAATTAGACCCATAAACATGTAAAATGATTTGAACAACAAAGCTTGCACAACTAAAGATAACTAAAATGTAGAGCACAAGTGTTGTGAACGTGTTGTAGGTTAATTTTGGAGTCTCTCTTTGATTAGGGGGGCTTAAGGTATTTTGAAGCAAGACTAGAAATATCCTAATTAAGTTGCAACCCTTGCAATAAGTTGTAAATATCCTACTCTCTTCACGGGATTAATAGATTTGTGAATACATGTAAATAATAACATATCCACTTGTAGATTTTGGTATTTGTTTTTATTAGTAATTAGAAATTCAAATCCAAATATTGAAATTTGTATAAAATTAGAAAAGCATAATAAGTGAATTTAAAATGCTATGCCAGTTATTTAAATTAAATTCCCCTATTATTAATATTATTTTTAACACAAATACATTCATGATCAACATAACTATTTATCATGGATCACTAAATTGTGAGCATTTTGTAGTAAAATGTGTCCCTTGAACTAGAGGTATAATTGAGACTCTTATAAAATAAAAAATGAAAAATAATTGAAACTTAATAAACTATATTCAAATCAAATTCCCTTATTGCATTTTTAACACAAATACACTCAAGATCAACATAGCTACTTACCATGGATAATTGAATTGTGATCATTTTGTAGTAATATGTGCCACTTGAACCACATGTATAATTCTTGTATGTAGATAAAAAGTCAAGATTACTTTTAATAAAAAAAAATGTGCTGGGGGAATCTACAACTCAGGGTTCTCATACTCGCATGATATGGGGTCGATACCCATCCTCTACCACTATAACCCCAGGTGCTCCACGCAGACCGCAAGAATGGAGCACACGTAAATCGGGGTGAGAATCAAACTTGAGACCTCTTTTACATATTTCCTTCCATTTACACGACACTAGCCAATCAATCTACACCCCTACAGGCAAAGATTATTTTTAATATTATCAAAACAAAAACTAATGAATAAAATCGATCTTTCCAAAATAAAATGGTAAATGCAATTTTAAATACAAATCAAATAATGATAACAAGATTGAACATCAGGGTAAGCAAGTTGATGAATGGGTGTAGCAAATGATCAAATAATGAGTTAAAGTATAAGAAGAACTCAATATTTTAGAGAGTGAAATTAAACATTTGAAGAAAGAAACTAGAAGATCCTTCATCATAAAGAGCATTATATAGAGCATTCACAATAGCCAAAATTATATTCAACAAATGAAATAAGAATTGACAAAACCTCAATATAGAATACAATTCAGGTGTGGCACTAGTGGTAACGTCTACATTGTTCCTAAGAACAAAGGTGAAAGGAAATGGTAGGATATATACACAATTTTATTATGATTTCAAAGTCTATAATAATATGGTGGAGTATGGTAATTCTCCAAACACTCATATATACATACATATACTCATCTCTTAGCCCTAATACATAAAATATACCTTATAGAGGGCATCTTGGTTCAAGCCCACATGATTAAAAAATGACTTTATTAAAAAGTAACTTATGAGGATGAGAAGATGATAAACTTCACACAACTATGAACTCAGGCGTAAACTTCACCATGAACCAGGTAACATCCGAGCATGGAAAAAAAAAAAAAAAAATTGTTTAGATAGCTCCAAAAATCACTTAAGAAGAATCACTCATTTTGAACCAAAAAAGGGTAACCTCCAAGCAAGTAGAAATCTTTGATGGTCCTTTGTAGCTTCAATGAAAAAACTAAAATAGGTTATGGGTGGACAATTGAAATCTAATGGGTTATTCAATTGAAATTCAATGATTGGCACCGAGTAGAGGGACTCTCGAGTTGACTCCCACCATTATTTGTGGTACTTGTTAAGAATTGGGACTAGGGAAGCAAATAGAATTTTGGTGGTGCAAGTACACTTCGATCCACTTTCACTTAACTTTCATTATACAACTATTAATGATTTTGACAAGTTATTTATCCATACAAATGTCAAAGTAATGGTTATGATAATTTTATTCTTGTAACTTTTTACATCCTGAATTTACAACAATAACATGTCAAATACATTCTGAATTGGAAAAAACATATCTGGAACATAAATTTCCAAGCTTGCTTCCTATATGACCCTATATCATTAATCCACTCTTCCTATAAAACCATGTTCCATTACACTCTTCCAATACAACCATGTTCTGTTAATATGTTCTGTTGGAAATCCATTCTTCCTACATACTCAATTTCTCCTATGAGTTAATTTTTTTTTCGATTAGACAAAGTTTTATCTTGATCAACTTATTTTATCAAATTTATACCCTAAATAATTTGATTTTATCTACTTATTAACTTACTTTGTTCTTCCTATACTCTATCTCATTAATCCTCTCTCTATAATATTTTCAATCAAGGGGAAGCTCATAATAATTGTAGGGGAAAACAAATATTTTGACCTAAATTATGGGAGTGATCATTTTTTCTTCATGGAATGGAATATATTAGATGTTAATATGCTACAATACACTTGCAATAGGGGTATTGGATAGCCTTGAATCCATTTTTGTATCCAAAACAACAATTTCATCAATTCAAAATCTCAGTTTTAGTAAATATTTTTTTCGCCAATTCCAAAAGTGGCAAATTGGAAAATGTCCAATTAGTCTTGGAAAACTAATATTTCTTACCTAAAATTCAACAAGAAATAAATTGATGCAAACATTAATATTGTAATATTTGGTTACAATAGGGGTAATATAAATATTTGAGGGTGTTGAATCCATTTCTACATTAAAAACATCAATCTTATCCATTCAAAATTCCCTTTTTTGGATTTTAGTGATGACAAACTAAAAAAAGTAAAACACATAGAATTTTTAACTTTCTTCATTTTTAATTGTTTTCTAACTTATAAATAAACAATTTTTATAGTTTGACAATGGTAAAAATGATCAAATCAATATTCTTGAACCAATAAAACTCAAAGTAAATATAATTTAAATATTTTACTTTGAAACTTGAGTAAATGTAATTTAAAATTTTGAACTTTTTAGCTATAAAAAAATTGAATTTACATCCAACGCAAGTCTTCCAAAATCATACCAGCATGAATGAGTACATAGTCAATATGAGCATGTTGTTTTATCTGTATAGGAAGTTTTAGCATGAATGACTACATAATCAATATGAGCATGTTGTTTTATTTGTATAGGCATTTTTAGCATGAATGAGTACATAGTCAATATGAGCATGTTGTTTTATTTGTATAGGTAGTTTTAGCATGAATGAGTACATAATACATAATCAATATGACTATGTTGTTTTACTTGTATAGGTACTTTTAGCATGAATAAAAGAAGTGTTGCATGGCAGCGTAGTCCTTGCCTAAAAGTTAATTTACCTGAAAAATTAAAATTTAATTTGTTAAGTTAATTAAAAGTAAATTAAGTTAATTTTATCTGAAAAATTAAAAGTTAATTTGTTGAGTTAATTAAAAGTAAATTAAAAGTTAATTTTTGTTGGTACAATTATTTGGTGATACCTCTTAGATACAACTAGTAGAAATCAATGTGAAGAGAGTTGGACCAATAACATGGAAGATAGTAGAATCTTACCATGAGTGTATTATGGAGACTTGAATTCTTATAACCTACTAGCCAGATCAGTAAATTGTAGGCTAATTTTGAGATCAATGGTTGGTGCACCAACTTATTTAGAATGAGTTAATTCATTTTTTGATACATTAATCATTTGTTTGTTTCAAATTTATTTTCCTCCTTTGTTGGATCACATTTTTCTTTTTGTGTTTCTTTGAAATTATGTTACAAAATTGAAAGAACATCAAAGTGGCATAGCAAAAGTACAGTGGGCCAACAACCCATAGGCCCAGTTTCAAATCATGTCTCATCACTTGGAGGACATCATCATCACTTGTGACACAACATTCTACAAATTAGTTAAGGTCAATAATCTCCATTGTCAATGTCTTGGAGAGGACATCATTGAATGAATTTACAAGGTCTTTGTATAATGGAGTTGGAGGACATCATTGAATGAATTTATAACGTCTTTGTACAATGGAGTTGGTTTTCTTAAGTAAAAGTAATTATAAAAATTATTATAAATCCATAAAAACTTGGATATGTGTGTACAATGAAGTTGGTTTTTTTAAGTAAAATTAATTATAACAATTCTTATAAATCCATAGAAACTTGGATATATAAATTATCATGTTTGTGTACAAATAGAATAAATTACATTAGTGAATAATTTTTGAAATTAAATTTTTGTCTCCACTTGTTAATCAAATGAAATAACTAATTTTTTAAAACTAAATTTGTGTCTCCACTTCTTCTCAAACAAATGAAGTAAATGTCATTGTTAGAACTTTTTTAAGGATAACCATTTGTCTTGTATGCATTTCTTTTCCATATTTTGAAAATAATCATCAAAAAAATAGATTAGATGATATTATTGGGACCATTCTTTTCTAGTTTAATTATGAGTCTTGTTTGCATAGCTTTATCATCTTTTGAAGATAATCAAACTATTATTTTAACATGGCATGTTTTTGATAAGTTTCACCCCTACCTTTATAATATGTTAAATACACATAAAACTATATATATTAAGCTATTGCACCAAAGGAAATGAAATGCACCTATGAAAATATAGTAGAATAAAATAGATGTGACATGGTGCGCGGGTTGACTGACTCTTGGGTTAGCGGACTAGCGGGTTCACATTTATAGTCATGCTTATGTATCACGAGTCCAACCGACCGCAACATGAGATTTATTAATTTATAGAATATTATAACATTGCACCAAGATTTATAGTAATTTATATAATGCTAAAACACTTTTTACTTAAAGAATAGTATAAATAATTATTTAAATTTTATTCAATATTATTTTTAATGTTTTTAAATGTAAATTTGGATTTTGAAATTTTGATTTTGTTTATGATAATAAAGGTTTGTACCTAGAAATTGATCCTTCTTGACTCTAGAGTTAAAATGGATATATAATGTATATACTATTTTATATTAATATTAATAAATAAACTATAAAGTAAAATTAATGATATTTATCATATAATATTAATATTAAATATTGTATTCACTATTAATATGTGATAATGTTTTGTTAAATTTTATTCAATTAATTATTTATATTTATTTTTGTTTTTCATATTTCATGTCCCCCTTGATGTTCCATGATAAAAATATAGTAGAATAAAATAGATTTGACAGTGTGAGCAAGTTTGCAGACTCACATGTTCACATTTATAGTCATGCTTATGTATCACGAGTACGACTGACCGCAACATAAGATTTAGTAATTTATAGAATATTATAACACTGTACCAATATTTATAGTAATTCATATAATGTTAAAACACCTTTTACTTAAAGAATAGTATAAACAATTATTTAAATTTTA
>SNQJ01S0146628.1:9504-23881 GCA_010110895.2 Picea sitchensis
GCATGAAACAACAAGCAGATCAACATCGTAGTGAAAGAAGTTTTGAAGTAGGGGATTGGGTGTTTTTAAGACTACAACCATACAAACAGATGTCCCTCAAGCAAGCCAAGAAGGATAATAAAGTATCACCAAAGTACTATGGACCTTATAAGGTGTTGCAAAAGATTGGTACTATGGCATACAAATTGGAGCTGCCTGCATACAAAACATTCGGTGATTTATAATCATCGAATTTCTCCAAGAAACAAGTTTCAAACTTGTCCCAAGAAAGAATGGTTTGGGGTTGTTGAGTGAAATACCATGTGGAGGCATTTCCTTCAGAAGTATAAGGGAATAATTGGCATACCACATCTTCATGTTCTACACTCTGGAGTCTAATGGCCAACATAAATTGTTTGATGTGGTCTTTAGCGGATTGTTTGGAATCCGGATCGAATTTGGGTAACCATTTCTCTGGGTGTTTTGGTAATGGGTGTTGAGGTCCGAGTACAGCCACAGCATCTTGGTCAAGCCAAGTTCTGGCGGGATTGTTTTGGTTTTCCATGGGCATTGGTGGTGTTGAAGGCTGTGATGGTCTTGATGAGGAACTGCCTTCGCCTGAGGATTGTCCTCCTGAAGAGGATGGGGATGAATCAGGTGGGGAAGGTGGAATATCAGATCCCCTGGCTCCAAGGATAGGTGTTTCGGTAGGATTGGTAGTATGTCCACCTAACGGGTTGTGGAGTAGACTATTTCCCTACAGTTGTTCTCGGATATACAAAAAATAAAGGGGGTGATTAAGTGGCCTAGCAGGTTGTCTGATACGGGCTAAGGCTCTGTGTGTTTTTATGAGTGGCTAACGAACAATTTCTTGGATGTTGGCTCCTTGAGGAACTGTTGTTACCGGTTCAACAGGAATCTCAGGGTTATCCTTTGAGGTAGTTGTTGTTTCAATCATAATGTTATTTTATGAGAGACTACGTGTTACGACAGGGGAGAGAGTGTGTGGGTGAAAAGTCTTGTGACCTCCACGAGACATCAATTGAATTCAGGCCCTCCTTCTAGCACCATTTATTGACGGGAAAATTTGACCTTTCGTCAACTAGAAGAATAGATCTAGACCGGGGTTGTCTAAATAACCCAAGCCATTTGGTGTAACCTATTCTGACGGTTTTAATGGCTCCATTAGCCAACTAGGGTCCTAAAACAAGGAAAATAAATAAACTAACTAGTTCTAAGACTATAATAATATATAAACTTTAATCTAATTTTTTTTAAATACATTCAACAGAAATATAAATATGAACATGCCATTATGTAAAGAGTAATTACAGATTGCAGGTTTTTAGTGGATACCTTGCAAAATCAATGTTTGGTAACTGTTTTCAAAAGCAGATAAAGAAAGCACATTTTTTTATATTTTTTTTTTCTAATCATAAATCTAAGAAATTAAATTTAATATGTTATGAAACAAGGATAGAGTGATGGTCAAAGCCAATCTAAAAACTGTCATGTTTCGCTAATAAATAAAATAATCAAAATTAAATGGAAATAAAGATAACCAAATATTTGTTTCATGCTGTGTCTATGTCTCTGTGCGATCCAAAACTCCAGTTGTCTCACCTATGAGATAAATCTATGACAGGATTGCACTAATTCCTCCCGAATAAACTCCGGGTGTTTATTGACATCTAGGATATAAGAACAGAATAGTAGACATGTATGTGCAGTGATCTTATGATTATGAATGATTACAATAACAAAAATCTTAATGTAAAGCATTCATTTTATCAATCAACTAAACATCAAACGTAAATCATGATATTAAAATTGATATAATGATCACAGTGATAATATGTGAAACATCAAGTTATAGACAAAAATTAAAATCATTCAATAAAATGAAATACCATATGCTAAAGAGGCTAAAGTTGTGTAACATATCAATATCTCATAATATAAAAGGTAAAACATAGATGGAACAATGTCACATAGGTCTAAAGCCAAAATGTGAATTGCTTGTCCATATAGTTCTGAGGATTGCATGCCTATAACATGTTCCAACCAAAGATGTCCTTAACTTACAAAATGAAGAATATTTAAAGTAACATGAGATCACATACTCATATCTCCTAGGATAGAGTAGGATCTCATAAAATCAAAAATATTACAAAAAATAGTGCATTTAGAAACCACTTATAACAAAGTTGATTTTTTATCCAAGATAGATCAAAGTTCTTTACAAGACAAACAAAAAAAAATACTACTAATCATTCAGATGCATAATCGAATGAATTTCCTCCAAATGATCAGCGACATAATTTCCTACTTCCTGAAAAGACAAAACGAATTTAATAAATTAGAAAATTACTCATAACCAATTTCTAATTTTTATTTACAAAGAGACTTGGCTACAGAATCGAAGATTCTGTAGCCAGTCTTATTTTACCAATAAAATCATATTTTAAATTGACTTATTTCAAAATAGATAAGAAGAATATAATAAGAGGAAAATTGTTTTACCATTTTAAAAATTGACTAAAGATGGGTCAGGTAGTTCATAATTAATTATCGCCTTGACACTGGTTGCATTTTTTATTACTATGTTTCTTGACCTCTTAATGTGTTTAGCCTTCTTCTCTGCGTGCACCTTGAGGTCGAGATTTTCTTGCCTCAACAAATCATTTTGGGTAGTAAGAGTTTTGATTCGGGCGTGAAGAATAGGGATATCGGTGTAATACCACTTGATCCAATGGAAGAAAACATCACATTGTACAGGAGAGATGTTGGGTCTATGGAGTGCACAGTCAAACATGGGTGTATCCACCTTACCTGCTATATGATTTTGATCATTCCTAATACTAGAGAACCCCTCCTTACCTTTGAGGCACGGTGACAAATTAGTCACAAAGTCATAAGGTTGAGTAGGAACAATAACTTTCTTCCTGTAACCTTGACAATCCGGATATCCAAAACTAGAAAATATTCTATTTCAAGATCCGAGACCTCATCGACCTCGATTGGACCAATTGAGCTCAGATGAGCATCATTTTGGTTCCTCAATTTCCTTGAAATTAGGTGACCTGCCTTTTTGTTCTCGAATCCTAAGTCTGTGCATTTCTTCTTTGTTTGTTTGTAAGGTTTCTCAACATTTGGATTTACAATAACATTTAGGATAGCATCAATCTTAGGCATAAGAGGGTCAATTACCTCCAATTCAACAGACTCTTTCTCAGGAAATCCTACAGATGAAGGCTTACTTGGCATCGCTACGTCTAGAGGGTTTATGTTAAGAAAGTCTGGTACATTTCTTGAAATACCAAGCTCGTTTTCAATCAGTGGCTCGTCTAAGTTAGGGTTTACTGTAAGAAAAAATTGGAAAAACCATTCCTTATCAAAAAATTATCCCAATAGCCACCCACGATCGACAAGTGATAAATCAACGGAATCTTAATCAATCCATGATAGAACAAACTTGAATCAAAACTTTGTCTCTTATATCTTTTGGACATTTTATAGAGACTTCTCAACAAATAAAATGGCATTTTTAATTCAAAACCAATGAAATGCATGAGTAAGAGGATATGGTAGAGTAAGACCAATCCATATCGACCGTCACAGGTCATGAATTGTTTGAGAATCAACAACAAGCTATGCCACCTAGGTTTAACCAGGGAGATGGGAATATCGTTTTCACAACAGTTGATTTTTCGGTACGTCATAAACAAGCTCCACGGTACTCCTTCAATTCATGTGTTTTTGAACCATTTCTCACATGTCAATGGAAGCCCTTTTGCTTCACTTAAAAACCGCTCGGTTAACTCTAACTGTGTGTCCCCAATTTTTTCTCTGCAACCATCGAAGGTTTGCGCAAAAGCCTATGCCACCTGAAGGTTATAGCCTTCAAGTATTTTAAGGAAAAAATCCCAGCCTTGGATTTTTAAGTCCTCAATCGCATCGTCATGAGAGAGTAAATCCTAGCACCCATTCATCTCCAAGTGAATGACAGGATCCTTGACAAATGAAACTAGAGTGTAACAAGGATAACTCGGGATAGTTTTAGGTTTGAATGGTAGGAGCAACAGGAACAAATCCGAATGGATAGTGGAAAAATGGCCATAACAAAGCATGTGTGTTACCATAGCACAGATAGTGGGAGTAAACACCAAGGGTTTGATTATAATGCTCTACCATTCCTTGTAATGAGAGCCAGACATACAGAGTACCGAAAACCCTATGCGTATAATGAATGGATCATTAATATGTGAAGCCATGGAGGTGAGGTAAGGACATGAGTAAAACAGGTATGCATTGATTTGAATGWCTATTGGTATGACCATTAAATTCACGAGAGGATTATCCAATGTATGAAAAGTTCTTAATAAATTGAATACAAACTATCGAACCATACAATAACTAGATTAAAACCCCAAAACATCTGAAATAGGTTATTCAAACATTAGATTTAGATCTCATGTAAGCATGGTGACCTTCAAAAAGATGCATTATAAGGCATATAATTATAACACCAGGCTAGGTTTTATGTTTGATTCATGCTTACAGTCATGAATCAAACATAAAACAAAATGAAAGTGCAAACAATAAGAAATTAATCAAAATATTTCTTAACCCAGTAATTATCTCAAAATTCTCAAAAAATGTTTACGAAATTGAGATGACGGCAGCTACAGAAAATGCAATTTCTTGTTTAAATATTAAAATCATGTGGGGCTGCCAACACTCTGTTAAACTTCTTTGTTTATTCTATGAAGGAGATTATTTGAGCATGAAAATATATAGACTATCACATATATCCACATTGTATTGGTATGTGGCTATGTTTTATCATCTCATAGTTCCTGTGTGTATTTTTCATGTCTACAATCAATTCATTTCATGGAGGTATGGATCCACATTGTATCTTTGGTGGTTATATCCTTAGTCAATATTTTTCATGGATCCGCAGTGTATTGGTTGGCGGTCGTGCTTTGAGTCATCTTGTATTCCGAGCATAGGTATGCCTGCCTCATAAATGGAACACATATTAATACAGTTTGATGGTTGTTTGCAGCTTCTTCCAGGTTCTCCAACTCCACAGCCTTGCATTAAAGATTTGTAAATTGTTTCGGCTATCATTCTCTCTTCTGACCTCACACTTTAGGGGGAATTTTGTTATACATGAAATTTGCACACCTAGGTACCTCGCCCTAAGTGTCGTAAAGTGTCATATAAGTGTCTCATACACCTTGACACCATGGAATAACATATGTCACAATCCCTAGTCAATGTGAAGGAGGGATATATTACATGAAGGCCAAGATAACAAGTGCACGTGAATTATTATTAATATTCATGAAAAAGAAATTAATTAAGTGTGAGAATCTACCTCACATTTTGTTTCCTATTTTTTAGGGAAGGTGGAGGATCTCATGGATGGTTGAAATATTTCCTCCTTAAAATCCTTGAGATATATTTCCTCCCTAAAATACTTAAGAGATATTTTCTCCCTAAATATCTTTCAAATCCCTTTTTTATGGATCTGATGAGTGATCCTCTCCATGGTGGTTAAGCCTCCAAATCCTATATAATGAGGGCTTTCCATGGAAATAGTGGAGGAGTTTAGAGATACTAAACTTGTGATCTCATGATAGTGGGAGAAAGCTTTAGGATATCAAACCTATTTTCTTGGGAGATTTGTGCAAGGGCTAGATGAGGAGGAATTGGAGAGGTTGTTGCGACTTCATCTACAGTTTGTAAGTATCTCTTTTGAGTTCTCATCAATACATATGCTTGGCATGTTTCCTTCAAGTTTGTGTACATTTGCATGGACTTGTATCCTTGGATGAATCTAGTTTTAAACTAATCTTGGTAGAATAGGAAGTATGTTTTGTCTTCGTTGCTTATTGGATTACAGAACTCATTGAAGGACTTGAAGATCAAGCTCAACCCGGACTAAGCGAGGACAAACTTCATAAAATGGTACTCATACTTTCTTCCTCTTTTCCCTTGCATAGTTTAGCTTCATTTAAAGGAATGTCAGTGTTCAAAGTTAGCATTCTTCTATCTTGGTCATAAGGGTCTAAGATTCAAGAGGACATTGACCGGTCTGCGGGGGAATTTTCCTACAACATTAAGACATAGTCTTCAATCTGTTATTTTATCATATTTGTGGGTGGTTGTTCATCTTCAATTGTATGGGCATGGTGCCTTTTGTTTCTCTTCTTGTATTATTCTCTTCTAGCTAGAAAATCCTTAGCAATATGTCCCATCTTTTCATAATGGTAACATTGGTAGGATGAGAAATCATTTTCTCTTCTTTGACCTTTCTGAAACTTCTAGAATCTCCTTGGAGGGTGAGATTATTTATGGATGAATTTGTTTGGGGAGTGAGACTCCTGATGTTGATGAGTTTCCTTTTGGAAGTGAGACCTTTTCCTTCCTCCTTTAGTATGAGAAGCTAGGGGTTGATATTCATCTCTTGATAGTACTGCTTCTCAGTTAGCTACTCTTGCTTCTTCTTGAATACATTCTTCCCACAGACTGTCAAAATGTAGTTTCTCCTTTCTGGTACAAACAGTTTGGATGAACGCATCCCAAGGTATTGTGAGACCATTAAGAGTTGTCATTATGATTTCATATCCATATAGAGTATCATTGTTGGCAGTAGACTGAAGTGGAAAGAAGGATGATAAAGGGGAAATAAAGTGTGCAGAAAGAGAAGTGACAGCTGGAAGAAAACGCAGCATGTGCGCATGCAAGAAAGCGTGCACAAGGAAAGAGACAGTTGGATGGAGGAACAAAACACACACATGGGAGGAATACCTAACATCGGTAGGGTTAGGTTTTTGGTAACGAATTGTAATGGCTAAAGAGCCAAAGATGTATAAATACCGATACTAAGGTATTGTGGAGGGGTTCTGTATTTTTGGAGGGATTTTGTAGTTGTTCTGATTTAGTTAGTAGATGGCTTTGCATTATTGTAGATATGTATGAGTCGATGTGATATGTAATATATTGGTATGAAATATTTTTTAAGTTGTTGAGCTAGAGGATAGGAGAGAAGGTATATCTTGAGGATTAAATCGCAGGCTCAAGATCTTGTTGCAGTCTAGTTCACCTCATATAGATCTTACCCATCTGAGGAGAATTGTAAGTGTGTGATGCTATAGATGCATAACTACCATAATAAAAGAGCTGAGAGCCAAATCTTTGTGGACATAGCCCCGGAGGGGTTGAACCATGGTAATATATTTGTAATGTGATGAATGCATGCATATCTTTATCCTCTTTTCAGTAGTTAAATATTGTGCTTAATGAATGAATGGGTTATTATATTACTATGAAATATGGTTGCATTATTAAGGGAATAAGTTGTTGACGGTAATGAACAGTCTCAGATAATAGTAGGTTACAATCACAAGTTATAGTAAATGGCTCTGAATATAGATCTCATATCTCATACTCAATCCTGGGTTGTAAACACCTGAGTCTTACAACCACCCATTAAAGCTATCTCAGGTGAGACTGTGCAGCACAGTCTGTGTGTTGTGTTTCCTTCTGGTTTACCAGGAGAGCCGATAGTTTTAGAGGCTTTGTTGGAAACCCGAAAGACATGAACCTTGGGTGAATAAGAAGCTCAAAGTAGAATAGAGGAGAGTAACCAATAAATGGTTATGTTGTCATTGGTAGGAATAGAGGCGGATTGAGTAGCTGAGATAGGTTGAGTAAGGAATGAGCAAAGAAAAGAAGAGACCAATGAGCCATTAGAAGGGAATGTTGAGACCATGGAACCCTATGAAAGCATAAATTGAAAACTAGTTGAGAACCAAAGAGCTAGAGTTTGCACAAAAAGACAATAGAAACCCTAGAATAACACCCCGCAAATATATGGACAAATACATGTTTATTGATTTACACAAAGTCTTTTTCTGTGATTTTCCACATCTATTGCAGGAATGGATACTAAGGTTGAAGGATAACCACACGATGAACCGGATTTGACAGTTAGAGTGGACCTCATTACAGATTGAGCAGTTACAACAGGTGAACAACAAATTCACCCGTGCAGTAGACTTTTGGCTTGACAGTATTGTGGCAGGCTTCATAACAGAGTTTGCAATTGACACAGCGAAGTCATACAGTGTAGCGGAGGACGAATTTCTATGCAAACCTCGAGGAAGGTACATTTGATCACTATATACTAATATTAATATATTGTTATATGACAAAGGTGTAATGACAATGGAATCAGACAACTAAACTTCCCTGCATGCATGGGCGAAGGGGGGAAGCACTAATAGAGAGAGGAGGAATGGAAGGAGGTAAGGATAAGGGAAAGAAAGAGGAGGAACCTTTCAACCCGATCATGAGGGATGATGACCAAATCAAGTGGATATTGGTGCCAATGGGAAGGACACGTAGCAGAGTACCCTACCAATACAATATAAATACCAAGAAGAGAGTCGTAGCCGTGAGGGAATGCTTGGTGAGTGATGAGGAAGAGGTAGAGGATCTTCGGACTCTGGAGAATATTGAGGAAATATTGCGCGCAACATATGAAAGGAAGACAAGAGGTCCAAGAGTGGGAGGAGAAGGAATCCATCCTATCCATATTAATGTCAGTGTGGAACCCATAAACCCATGTGCGACTAATACACCAAAGAGAACACCATCGTTTAGAAAACCTAAGTTCAGAGGAAGTCCGACAGTAGGAAGTACATCTACACAAGGAGCAACAACTGGAGAAGCAAGTCTAGGCAGCAATAGTCGAGTATCTACACCACACAGAGGAGGTAGTAGTTCAATATTCATAATGGTAGGACACAATCCCCCCATCAAGTTACCAGAATTTCAGGGAGAAGTAGCAGAAGACCCTGAAAAGCACTTGTTCATTTGTGCAAAGATATGGGAAGCAAAATAGATAACTGATGAAGATACCAAACTCGCGTAGCTAGCTATTACGCTAAGAGACCATGCACTAGACCGGTACATGAGTCTAGACACAAACAGTTCCTCCGGGACGACAAGGACACTGGTCGACATTAAGAAGTTATTAATAAATCAGTTCTAGAAGCCGACCTCAGAGGATCAGTACATGAATGAGATGATCGAAATAAGACAGAAACCAGGAGAGTCTGTATGGGAGATCGATCAGAGATTCAAGCGATTGAATGGAAATGTAAAATACCTCATGACTGATATGCAACATCGGCACATGTTTTTCAACTCACTACTCCCGCACTTAAAATACACTTTACGAAAAAAGAAATATCAAACGTAGACAGAGGCTCTGCAAGAAGCCTTGCACCTAGAAGAGAACCAGTACCAGCAGAAAAACCCAGCGATCAAGGAATTGAAGGAGGATTTGAAGAATCTAACATTTCAGCTGAACCAGAATAAGAACAAGGACAAACGAGAAGTCATTTGGTGTACGACATGCAAAACGGAAGGACACCACAAGAAAGAATGCCCAACATTCGCGCAATATATGGAAGCAGGTATGCCAAATCCATTACCATCGGAAGGACTATGGTGTGAAATATGCAAAAAACTAGGTCACGACCCTTATCACTGCATGATGATGCAGAAATACTAGACAGTCTCAAAGAGTTCATATTGCACCTTGTGTAAGTCAGTGAGCCACGATGATAAAGATTGCAGAAATATGGAGTTGATGCGAGAAAGGACATCAAATGCATATAGAGTACAATTTGAGATGATGACTAGGCAAGAAGCGTCACAGTTCAATCCATTCCTAGCTCCATACAACATTGTGCAGCAACCGTACAATAACACACAGTCACAGTATAACCCGACACAACATTAGTACAATATTGCGCAGTATAATCAGGCGTCATAGTATAACGCACCGAGAGGCGATTGAGCAAGCTACAAAGGAGGAGAAGGAGTCAGAGGAGGTTTTGGATGAGGTAGAGGAACAGTCACATGTCACAATTGTCAACATCTAGGACATTATGCATAGGAATGTCCACTACCACCAGCAACTCGTATGTATTGTCGCGCATCGGACCACGATACAAAGGAATGTCCGACCTTACTAGTAAAAATTCAGGAAAAGAGAAATCAAAACAACCAGAATGTTCATTGGATCTCAGCCGAAGCAAGGGATGAAGGACAGAACATCAACATAGTCACCCATGGAGGAGCTAAAATAGGCACTGATGCAGTCCGACAGGAACCAGAGAAAAATCAGTGGGTGAAGAAGAACACCAAACCAAAAAAGCAGTTTGACGCGCAGAAGGAAAAGGAGATATCCAAGCAAGATGGACAAGAATTTTAGAAGGAGGACATGTCGTTGAGTTCAATTGCACAGCAAAACAAGGAAGCACCAGAATACGAGATGCCTTCATCATTGGATCATACCAATGGGATGCAACCCATGGCACAAGTAAGTACAATCAAAGGCTTTTTGCAATCATGTGTAAAGTTATTAAGTGATCCCTCATCTGTGAAAATATTGCAAAACATACTAGAAAAATGTAGTCGTGAGACGGAAGAAAAGCTAGAACCTAAAACAGTTAATCACTTACACACAAGAAGAAGAACAAGTAGGGAATTTAGACTAAATGCTAACATTGGGGATTTCAATATGGGAGACATAATATTGGATCTAGGATCGGAAGTGCATGTATTACCAAAGAAAACATGGCAATGCATAGGAGATCCAACATTAGGATACTCACTTGTTCAATTGAAACTAGAAAACTAGCATAGAGTCCTACCAATAGGTAGACTGAAAGGAGTGACCATAGATCTTGATGGAGTACGCACTAAAGAAGACTTTGAAATCATTGAATAGTGGACGACACAACACTGTATCCAGCATTGCTTGGTCTGGATTGGGCATTTGACAACCAGGCCATAATAAATTTGAAAACCAGGAAAATGTCATTTGAGTACGGAGAATATAGGGTCATCGCACCATTAGACCCATTAGAAGGGGAGAGGTTTGTAGAACCTACTTTTCTTGACTTAGAGAAAATCGGCCAGTTGTACAGAACAACTGCGCGCGATGAGGATTATGTAAACCCAACTGCAGATGGGGTACTCAGTTGGTAGAGAATTACTTCCTATGCAATAGACTCAGGCACCGGTTTAGAGAAATGGCAGTAGAAGCTACACGAAGTATCCACGCGAAGATGTGCAAGAATAGACCACACAGTAAGATGGGTAGGCACAGAAATCAGGGAACCACCCAGTTTCCACGGACTAAACAATTTGGAAACACTCTTGACACAATACATAGACGTAGTGTTAGAGAACCAGAGACTATTAGCACTTGACTTAGCACTTAAGGCCACACCTACAAGATGGTGGGGTGCACACAAGGAGACAATCACAGATTGGTACCAATGTAAGCGGTTACTGCACATAAGGTTTGGCGCAGAACAGAAAAATAACAAACAGTAGAAGTATGAAGAACAAGGGACACCAGCGGAACACTTGGAGAAGTGCAGAACGTTGTGGAAAATGACATCCCCAGAGGAATGGCCTCATTACTTCATACACATTCTAGAGGGCATACCAGCGAATTGGTATACAGACCAGGAATTGTGCAAGGGAACTGCGACCTGGACGACATTACAATGGAATTTTTCAATCACTTTCTCATTTGAACATGAGAACCCCAACATAAACGTAGCCCTTAAATGGATCAAAGGAGTAATAGTCATCAAAGAAATAGAAGTACAATTGATCACAGAAGAACAACAGCGGAACAAACAGACAGTCAAGGACCTGTTGGCATGTTACCATGTACAGGAGGAAGCACCAAATGAAGATGATCCACGTGATATTCATATCGAAGAAGTAGAAGGTGAAAGAGATGTGGAAGGCCCACCCATAGAATCTGAAGTCATTTCCATGCCAATCAAGGTAAATAAAGTTAACATCGGGACAGCTAAGCAACCCAAAATGGCCATCATTGGGGATTACTAGGATGAGCAAACAGTAGAAAGCATCACAGAGTTTTTGCACGAATATAGTGACCTCTTTCCCACAACATTCACAGAGATGAAGGGTATAGCCGAAGATCTAGGAGAAATGAAGATACCACTCAGACATGACGTGAGACATATTAGACATCGAACCTACAAATTGAACCCAATATACAAATAGAAAGTCAAAGCTGAGATCGACAAGATGCTCGAAGCCGACATCATATAACTAGTTGAGGAGTCATAATGGATAAGCCCAATGGTAGTATAGGACAAGAAACAAGGAGGGATTAGGATATGTGTCAACTTGAGGAAGTTTAATGATGCATGCCTACACGACCCATTCCCTACACCGTTCACAGATGAAGTGTTAGAGAATGTGGGATGACATGAAGCTTACTCATTCACTAATGGATTCTCAAGCTATCATCAGATTAAGATAGAACAGGAGGACAGATACAAGACCACGTTTGTGACAAAATGGGGATCTTATCAGTGCACAGTCATGTCGTTTGGACTGACGAATGCACCAACAATATTCTCTAGAGTGGTCATCACAACATTTAAAGAATTAATCCATCAGTGTCTTGAAGTATACCTGGATGATTGGATAGTCTATAGTTTATTGAAAAATTATGTGGAATTTTTACGACTAATGTTAGAAAGATGTAGACAGTGCCAGATATAACTGAATATAAATAAATGCATATTTGGAACACCGTTTGGGATACTATTAAGTCATATAGTATGCAAACAAGGTTTATTAGTAGATCTAGCAAAGATCGCAGTCATGGAGCTATATTGGCGCAGCCAGGAGCGGGAGACTTGGATCACCCAATAGCATTTGCAAGTAGAAAACTATCAGACTCGAAATAGAACTACAACACTACAGAAAGAGAAGGCCTAGCCATGGTCTATGAACTGTAGAAGTTCAGGAATTACTTATTGGGGAAACACTTTAAGATGTTCACAGATCACTTAACCCTGAAATACCTAGTCAATAAGCCAGTGTTGGGGGGGAGAATCTATCGATGGTTACTTCTATTTCAACAATTTGACTTGGAAGTAATAGTTAAACTAGGAAACTTGAATGGAGGACCTGACCACCTATCAAGGGTCACAAATGGAGAAGAACATATGAATCTCGAAGACAACTTTCTGGATGCACTTCTATTCTCAGTATAGATTGTTGATGACTACTTCGCAGACATCATTCAATAATTGAGTACAGGTACTGCGCCGTAAGAATATAGCACCGCGCAGAAGAAAAACCTGGTAGTCTGTGTGACCGACTATCAACTGATTGCAGGACATTTATATAACATGGCCGCAGATAGCATATTGCGAAGAAATGTTTTAGAACATGAAATACCAAGAGTCTTAGCAGAATCCCACGATGGAATAGTAAGAGGGCATTATGCAAGTAAATCTTCCACGCAGAAGGTATTACGTGCAGGATTATGGTGGCCAACGATTCACAGAGACTCGAAGGAGTACTGTCAAATATGCGATGTTTTTCAAAGGGTAGGCAAACCCAATAGAAGGGACGAGATGACATTACGACCACAAGTAACATTATAGGCATTTGACAAGTGGGCAATAGACTTTGTGGGACTAATCAACCCACCAAAAAAAAGAACAGGGGATCAGTACATTATCACCGCGAATAAATATTTAACAAGATGGGCGGAAGCCACACCAGTAAAAGATTGCAGCGCAAAAACAATAGCGCACTTTTTGTTTGAACACGTAATCACTAGATTTGGGTGCCCAAGAGTTTTTATGAGCGACCAAGGCATGCACTTCATAAACAACACCATTTGTGCGATGACTGAAGAGTTTGAAGTCCATCATCATAAGAGCACATTGTATCATCCACAGGAAAATGGCACAGTGGAAGTTGTTGGTTGTGGAGCCTGATTATCTTCCTGATTTCGGAGGTCCTTTCTTTCAGTCGTGTTTATACCCCATGAAGTATTTACACCCCATAAGTATGTACACTCTTCCATGCGGGGGAGTGCAGAGGGGGGGTACCCCCTCTGCGGGGTCTAGGGGGGCTATCCCCCCGGTTGGGGGGTCTGTGGGAAAGCAGGCCCCCAGCGGGGGTTCAGGGGCAACATCCCCCGATGGGGGTTCAAGGGAGAATCCCCCGAAGAAAAAATTGCCTTGTAAAAGTATATTGTAATTTCATTGTAAATATGGACCATTCATTATAAGGTTGCAGATCTAACGGTAGAGATTATGTTAGGGTATTTTTCCCTAGAAGGCAACCCTTTTTTATGAGGGAAATGTATCGCGGCTATGGTTGATTGTGAATATAGTATTCTGAGAGAGGAGACTGTGAGAGAAATAAGAGGAAGTTACAGCGGGTTTTGTTGTAGGTTGTATCCCTTCATTTGCTGGATAATAATAAAGGAAGGACCTGGCAATTTCTCTGGTGG
>SNQJ01S0146629.1:0-11141 GCA_010110895.2 Picea sitchensis
ATAACACGCAGATTGATAACGGAGTTCGGCACAACTTTGCCTACGTCTCCGGGCCTTTGTCTCTGTGGGGGAGGCTTCTTTATTTATGTTAAAAATCTCAAAATTACATCGCTTCAATGCCAAATGGCTACAAGACTAATCTGGTCATGTTCGTCCAGATATCAAGAACCCTGCAAAGAAAACGGCACACAAAACGGACGTTCGAAGCTCCCAGAAATGATCCGACAGCGTCTCCTTCTCAAAAGCTTCTCTGCATCAAAATGGCTTTGGCTTGGATTTTCTTCAGCATAACTCTGCTCTGACTACTCTCCCATGGCCTCAAACAGGCTTGGTTTATATAGCTTTGAAGTTGGTTGCTCATCTCCAACTTCCTCCAAGGATTTGGGCTCCAAAAATGCCAAATATCCCCCAAAAATGGAGAGAATCAACTAAAAATAAGCTTATTAATAATAAAAAACCCAAACTTAGGCATAAAAACCCACTTTATAATGAATTTTTGTTTGAATTTGGGGATAAGCCCCCGAGCCCTAGGCGCGCACACCTTCTGAAATGGTCATATGGGGGCCATGTGGCCACGCTCTATCCCAAAGGGCTATGCGTTGCCCCCCCCTTTTCGCATTAGCTCCTGATTTCGTGGTGTTCCAATAGGGCCACAGGCCTAGCAGTATAACCTCCCGCGCGTTTATGTAGGGATAGACCCGGTTCTATGGGATCCGCCCAGAATCGTGGGCTAATCCCTTATCCATAACTGTCCCGCCAAAATGCGTCGTGCTCCCGCGTATATGGGAGTTTACACGACCATGGGCTAGGCTTAGCCCCCAGCCCCCTCCTTTATGCGCCATAATACCATGCAATATATTTTATAATGTGGGTTTTATAACATAAACATTAATGTGGCGCATTAGTAAAGGACCATTTCTTAAGGTGTTGGGCTTGGTGGTGGTCGTGGGTTCAAATCCCATGGACCCCAAAACAAATTTTTGAAACATGCCACTTCAACTGATGACTGGGTGCCACGTTGTTGCCCATGACTGGGCCACCTGGCATCTCCCCATTCGATGGATTAATGCCACTTGTCAACCATTGACTGGTCCAGTTGCCTGCCACATGTCTGCCCTGTTAGTGAACCTGCCCAATCACCATCATCCAGAGAGTGCCACATCATCTCCTGCATAGTCAGCATGCTGATGTCATTAGCATTGACTTTTTGACCACTTGACCTTTGACTTTTTCCCTGTTTGGGCTTCCGATCAGAACGCGATAACTTTCGCATACGGAGCCCGTTTGACGAAGTAAATATACCATCGGAATCAGGAAGACGAGACGGACGCAATGGTGTTGGTTTCGTCTGATTATGATCACTTTAATTTTTGAGCATTTTTAAACCCTGTCAGGCTTCTGGATCCGATTTCGGATCATGGTGAAGATGTATGTAGTCTGTTCTGTTGAAGGACAGAACTACAGGTCAATGATCCCCTCATGAACTAAGTCCTATATGTAGTGCATGTGGATCTCTATGTGCTTCATCTGTTGCCTCTGAACTGGATTTCTACAGAACTTTAGAGTGCTCTGGTTGTCACACCAGATGGCAATCGGCTAATGAAATTGAATTCCCAACTTAGTGATAAATTGTTGTAGCCACATAGCCTGAATGGTTATGCTAACGACCCCTTTGTACTATGCCTCAGATGAAGATAGCGCAATAGTAGCTTGCTTCTTGCTCGAGCAACAGATAGGCCCGGAACCAAGACTAAGTGAGTAACCAGATGTGGACTTGTGATCAATGATATCGCCAGCCCAGTCAGAATTAGTGAACCCGATGAGGTCCAGTGTAGAGACTATTGCATAGTGAATCCCAAAGGTGATGGTGCCCTATACATATCAAAGGATACAATTTCCAACCTTCCAATGTAGCTTATGTATCTCTTGGATGAACTTGGAGACTTCGCCAAATGCATAGGAGAGGTCTGGTCTGGAGTGTGTAAGATACAACAAGCTCCCCACTAGTTGTTTGTACAATGTGTTTTCAACTAGTGGAGTTCCCCCTCTATCCTCAAGTTTGACTCATGATAGGAAAGGAGTCGGAGCAGACTTACAATCTATCATGTGAAATATCTCAAGGAGATCTTGTGCATACTTGGCCTAAGATAGTTTGATGCTTGATGCATCCTGGATGATCTCGATTCCAACGAAGAAATGTAGCGGACCCATGTCTGTCATCAAGAACCTGTCATGTAGAATCCTCTTGATTGCAACAATCAATGAAGTCGAGAAACCGATGATCAACAAATCATCAACATACAAAACTAGGAGTAGAAGTGAATCAATTGTCATGAGCATGTACACATTCGGGTCTGATTTACAATGTACAAAGTTTTGTGAAAGCAGCTAGGAGTCCATCTTGGCATACCATGCCCTTGGAGCCTACTTGAGGCCATAAACATACTTCTTCAGTTGACAGAACAAAAATGAATCCTGCATAAATCCTAGGGACTTCTCCATATAGATCTCCTCAGAGATATAGTCATGAATAAATGCATTCTTCATGTCCATCTAATGGACTCCCCATCCCTTGGCTACCACAATGGAAAGTTCCAAATGTATGGAATCCATCTTCGCTACTAGAGCGAAGGTCTCATCATAGTCAATGCCATACACCTGCTGAAATCCTTTAGCAACTAGCCTAGCTTTGTATCTGCTAACCTGTCCATCTATTGTGCTCTTGGTTTTGTAGACCCATCTACAATTGACAAGTTTCCTTCCTGAAGGAAGGGGAACCATATCCCAAGTCTGGTTCTTGAGGAGCGAGTTGTATTCCTCCTGCATGGTGGATTCCCAAAAGGGATTTCTAGCAGCCTTTCCATAAGACTGTGGATATGAAGACTGGACCAAGAAAATATGTCTGGGTGGAAATGGTTCAATAGAAGTGAGTTCAAGAGGAGGATCCTTGAAATTGGATCGAGTCCTCCTAGTATCAGTTGGATCCTCAACAAGGTCCCTTGCATCCTAAAAAGTATTATGATCCCACTTTGTCCTTCGCTCAGGCTCTACATATGCATATTCATGCACTAACTCTGCATCTAACTGTACTGACTCTGTATCTGGATCATCGAAATCTTCTGAATCAAAAATCTCATCTGAAGAAGAGTCGGCATGTGCATGCTCATCATCTCCGACAGGTGGAAGAACAAAGGTGTCTACATGTGGTTGCTGAGGTACATGCGATACACTTTACTTGAATTGGACACTTCACTCAATGATGAGTCGGTCTAAAGAAATATCAATAAGTCTATATCCCTTCACATCGTCAAGGTATCCAACAAAGATACACTCTATTCTCTATGGATCAATTGCCTTCCTCTTTTAAGAGGGAATCTGGGCCCATGCACGTGAATCGAAAATATGAAAGTGGGTCACTTCAAGTTTGAGGCCGCTCCAAGCCTCGTAGGGGGTATTATCCTTGACATATATATGGGGAGATATTTTTTAGATGTAGGTTGCACAATTAAGTGCTTCGGACCATAATCTTTGTGGAAGTGACTTTGCATGTAGCATGCAAGATCCCATCTCTTTTAGAGATCTATTTTTCCGTTGAACAACTTCGTTTTGCTATGGAGTATAGGGAACCATGTGTTGCAACTGAATCCCTACCTAATGAAAAATATTATGTATCTCATGGTTGACATACTCTCCCCCGTTATCATTTTGGAGGATTTTAATTTTCTTTCCTGACTCTGTCTCAAGAAGGGCTTTGAAATATTTGAGGTGTTGAAAGAAATCTGATATTTTCCTAAGAAAGAAAATCCATGTGAAGCATAAGAAATAATCAACAAAAATGAGAATGTACCTTGCTTTTCTGATGAATGGATGTGGAAAACGGCCCATGAGGTCACTATGGATTTGATCTAAAGGAGAGGAAGCTCTCTGAGTCTTTCCTTTGTCGAATTTCTCTTGAGGGTGTTTTCCAAGAACACATCCCTCACAAATTCCTTTGGAGAAGTGGATCTCAGGTAGACCATAAACCATTCTTTTCTTGCTAAGTTGTTTCATATATATGAAATTTAAATTCCCAAACCTTTCGTGCCATATCCTACTACTTTCATCAGCATGGGTAAGCAGTAATGCATAATCTGGTTCAATAAATTCAGAAAATGTATAGAGTCTAGATTGATGATTTACCTCACCGGTAGAAACCCTGGAATTGGTTTGCATGTCATAGATATCCACTGCATCAAGTGTCAATATGACTCTCTTTCTGGTGCAATAATTTTTCATGTGATACATGGAAAGAAGATCGACGGAAAGTTTGGGAATGTGCAACACATTCTCAAAGCTTTTTTTTGTGAATTCAATCCTTCCTTTGTCGGTGACCTCGACTAGAGAGTTTTCCCCCGTCATAATAGGAGGACCTTTTCATGCATACAATGAAGAATATACCTCTTTTGTGGTAGCCATGTGGTGTTATTCTCCTAAATCTATGATCCAAGCATCGGGAGAGGAGTTGATGGCAATCAAAGGATGGCTAGAATTACCTTTCAGGGGATTTTGATCTTCTCGCTTCTTCTTCTTGCAACCCTTAGGAATGTGATCTCCAAGGTTGTTTTGATGAAGTATTTGGGTCATTAGATCTATCTATTTCTGCATACATGCCGATTATGGATGGAATCATTTATTACAGTAAGAGTATTTCTCCCCTTTTCTTCCCTTTCCACCTTTGGATCTGGAGGCTTCGTTGAATGGTTTTGAGTACCCTTCCTTCTTCAGATTTTCATGTGCTTTCATTTTGTCTTTATCTTTAGAGTTTTGATATTTATGATCGCTTCCATCTTGCACAGTAAGTGCATGCACTTTTGGGTCTTTGATTTTTCCCATGTTAATGAGCTTGCTCTGCTCTTGTGTCAGAGACTCGATAAAGTCCTCAAGAGAGGGCATTTTCTAGGTAGATCTAGATGCGAATCTAACTGAATGGAATGTGGATACAAACGCAGAGTATTCTGGACCAAGTTTGGAGAGAATGGTGAGAACTGTTTGTTTCTCTTCCTTAGATTTATCAACCCCACAAGCCTTGAGTTGTGACAACAAATCCTTATATTTGGTAAATAAATCTTGGAGATTGTCGAAGATTTTTGGATCCAATGTGAGAAATTCCACCTCAAGCATGTGTCCCCTCATCTCATCATGTTTTCCAAAGAGCCCTTCCATGGTGGTCCAGGCTTCATTGGGGGTTTTATAAGAGGATATATGAAAGAGAAGTTCAGGAGAAATGAGACTACATATTGTTTTGAATGCTTCATCCATTCGATTTAGATACTTTGATTTTTCTATGGCTGATGTTGGTTCTGTATTTGTGTTCATGGTTAACCTATACAATCCTATGCTTCAAAGATGCATGATCATATTCTCCTTCCATGGAAAGAAGTTGTAAGGTGTAAGAATGACTTCTTTTGAAAATTCCATTTTTTTGTTGTCTTTAATCTTCAGTACTTGCAAAAATAACTTGGTGTGTCTTTTCCCTAGAAGAATGTTGGCTCTGATACCATGTAAATGTGTTGAACCTGCAAAGAATAGATCTAGCTGGGAGTTGGCATATACAGTTTCAAAGAAAATAGAAGAAATGAGAAGCAAGAGAGAAATAATGGAAGAATTCTCATTAACCAAATGAATGAATGATAATTTACACATGATATACTCTGTATAACTCAACCAATGTGCATAGGAGGAGAATACAATGTGTCATAGTGGTGGTATAGAGTGATATCGACACACGCCAGCAGTTATGGGAGAAAATTGCCACCTAGTCTAGTCTCTCGGGCAGTTCCGGGAGTGAACTACCACCTAATTGAGTTAACTGACTGAAATAGAATGAAGCGAGGAGGAAATCAAGGAATCATGGGTAATGCGCTAGTCTGGTGATGATCCCAAGGAAAATGCACATTAGTTGGTGATTATCCCAATATTGCATGGTGATAATCCCAATGTAGCATATAGACTCCACTCAATTGATCACACTGAAGTGAAAATTGAAGAGAATATTCTCCCTAGAGGAATATTCTTCCTAAAATATAGGAGACTGAATAATGACTAATAAACATAGGAAAAACCTTAGGAAAAAAAATCCTAGGTGTGTGTGAAGTAACTCTAACAAACCCGTGTGTGCTTTACTCTAATCCCCTTTCACCTAGAATCAAAACCACATGCACTAACCCCTTTTTTTGGCAGAAATCTCATGTAACCATAGGCTAGAACCAAGCGCTCAACTAAAATATGCTATCCGGATCTCCAAGACTTCGACACTTTGTGAACATTCACCTTTTCATCACTCCAATCTCCCAGAGTGGTTATATGTCGAATTGAGTCATAAACTGACTCTGACTAGAAGGTGTAGGTATTCTCCCTATCCTTCCTCTCTCCAAACTCTTACGGCCCGATCTGATGGCTAGCGAGAATTCTCTTCCCTCCTCCATGATCTATGGTGGAGATTCACTTCGGGACTCCAGGCTTTGGGAGTTTCCACGACTCCAACACATAAATCTCTTGGATTTTTGAATTGGAAAACTCTTGAAGAGTTCAAGGATCAACGGTCAACACTTTGCTCCCTAATCTACGACTAAGATCAAATCTAGGAATCTAGGCTTCAGAAGTTTTCTTACTCCAACACACGCTACCTCTAGGATAACTGAACACCAAAGTAAATTCGACGGGTCACACTCCTCCCACATCCAACAGTTGTGATTAACTCTGGGCTTCGGGCTTCAGGCTTTGGGGCTTCTCATTCCAGACGACCACCACACTCTCGAAATTTTGAACGCTGAATTGGTGAAGGGAGGAGATCTACGACTGATACTCTCATTTGATCAACAACTAGGATTAACTCCAGTACTTTGGACTTTGAGGCTTCTTACTCCAGATGACCACCACAGTCCCGAACTGTCGAACGTCGAATTGGCAAAGGGCAGAGATCTACGACTGAGACTCTCCTTTGATCAATGACTAGGATTAAATCTGGTACTTCGAGCTTCTGAGCTTCTTTCTCCAGACGACCACCACACTTCCAAAATGTTGAACGATGAATTGGTGAAGGGGAGAGATCTACGACTAAGGCTCTCCTTTGATCAATGGCTAGGATTAACTTAGGTACTTCGGAGCTTCGAGACTTTTCACACCAAAATAACCTTCACCCACAATCCTCTGGATAGCCAAATTTCTAAATACTTAGAAATCTATGGACATGCGTACCCAACAACCAACGGTTAGGATTTACTCTAGAATTCAGGACTTCAGGGAATTCTCCACTCTGCGCAACCACAACCAATTTCTCTTGGAATGTCGAATCATTGAACCACTCAAGAATCCAACGTCTCGCACTCTCCCAGTGATCTACAGTGTAGATTCACTCTGGGACTTCATAACTTCGGGGATTTCTCCTCTTGGTGACACAAGGGTCAATTTTTCCCATTGTGAGATATAAGGGTCAATTTTTCGAATTGTGAGATATATGGATCACATTCCATGATGGGATCTATGGCTGAGATCCACTCCGCTTTGGCCAATACTTATAGCCCAAAAATTCTGATCGACAGTTCTCGTTTTCCTACACTAAGATCCAATGATTGGGATCTGATCTCCTCATTTGTGCACTCTCCTCTCATATGGGTTTTATCCAACAACCCATATCTAATCTTGCAGCCCAAATCAACGAATGTTGTGGTTTCTCTCCTCTGTGGCTTCGCTTCCCTCCAAGGAAGTATTTCTCAATCTTTCAAGGGCTCGACCTTTGATCTCTCCACTACAGGGTCAACTCCTTGGCCTCTACTTTCTTTCTCGAACAACTACACCTCCTGAGCTTTCAAGCACAGTCAAATTGTTCTCTCAACGCCCTCTTGGAACCCTATAACTTCAAATTCGACCAATTCCAGGTCTAAATTTGCTAGAACATATATTAATTTAAGAATATATCACCACTTGGCCAAATTTCTCAAATTTCCCATGAATTTAACAACAGAAATTGGGGTTTTGTCCAATTCCATGTAATTTCTTCTAATTTTTACCATGGATGCACTGTAACTTCAAATTTGGCCACCTCAAAATCAATTCTCTGTGAAATTTCTCTTCAATTCAAATTTCTCAGCCCATCCATCCTTAGTGTTGAAAACTGGAGCTCTGATACCATATTGTAACATCCCTAGCCACCTACTGGGCTATTGCACATAAAATTTTTGAACTATATACAAAATTAAAACATACAAATATTTTGCAAATACACAGATTCATACAGAATAATAGTAGAAATACACATGCAAGATACACAGGAAAAACCCATCAAAACAAATGCATAAATAATGATGCAACACATAATTTAACACACAATTGACACTTATCTTTGATAAAAAGATCACCAAATGCATGCAGACCTTCCACGTTCCTCCTAGACATAGATCACATTACTCGTAATCCCAGTAGTGGGTCACCCCCAAGCTGGGGCTAAACTCTACCAGGGAAAAGGGAATACTAAGCCAGTCTAAGGTCTGACAAGCAGCATAATTGCTCGGTCCAAGGTGCCCAACTATTGCAACTAGCCTACACTCTCTTATTCCCCGCATGCATGTTCCACTCCAAGAAGTGTGCCCCTTCTCTTCTTAATAGTCCCTTGGTTGCCCCACTTCCCTTTCGGGGCTTCAACAACAGGTCAGACAAGAAGTCTCAGAGCCATGTAGCCATTGTCCAATGCACCAGGAAACAATTCCGAATAATTTCTCACCTAGACAAACTAGTCACAGGCCTAACAACCCGCTTCTTTGACATAAAAAATCTCTCACCTGGAGAGAAATGCCTACGGGCTTGAAAACCCGCATCCTCAACCACGGGTCTAACAACCTGCCTCTTCAGCATGCAATCCAAACCAGGTACAAGTACCCATGGTAGCATGAATGAGTGGATGGTAGGAAAAACCCTTTGTGAATAATCTAGGAATGATGGGAAATATACTAAATCTCCCTATTATATATATGCATGTGCTTTTTATGACACATGGCACCCAAGGGACTCTCTTGTCCCCCCTTTTAGAAAGTTAAGATATAATATATAAATTTATATCCATACTTTAACTTTTTAGGAATATTAATATAATATTCCATTAGGCTCAAGCCCCCTTTAACTTAGTCTCTTTACTATACTCTTAGCTCCCTTGCTCCTTTTTAGTGGAATTTATCCAGGAATGATTTTAAGGATGGAAATTTATTATAAAATGTAGAAACCTTGGCGAATATTACTAATCCTTCATATCCCAACTATAAATGTTTGGCGATATTTTTGTAAAAATATTCAAATTTCTAAGGATTTTATATAGTTTTTTTTTAAATTTTAGCGATTTTTAAGGTAAATTAATTGTATCCTATAGAATTTGGGCGAATCATTTTTAAAATAGTGAATTTCATTTTTAGAAAAAACATAGAAAATTAGCCCATGAGCGAAATTTAGCCCCTAAAATCATCCCTGAATTTATCCCCCCATCTCTTTTGTTTGGTCGGTCTGCATGCGGTGGTATACTTAATTAATAATATGAGTATGATTTACAATTACAATATAGACCCGACGACCTTTAACATCGAAGCTCCCTGGCCTAATAATCATATAATCATTCTAGCCTATAATAACCTGGCTCACCAGCCTATAAAACACAACATATATACAAAGGATCCTTGGCCTTAAGATCGCACACTCAATCTGGTCTGTGCAAAACTATGGAATGTACGCACTCTTCTTTTGGTATGATTTTCCCGTGCACTAACTCAATGCGCACAGAATCAGAGCAAAGACCCTATATCATCAACTCACCAGCTTATAAACATATTTACATTTACATTTACATTTACAATTGGGGTTTAGCCTAGGAGTATTACAACAAAAATGTATAATGCAAAAATTATTTTGACCATTGACATTCCTTTCCATTTTACCCGATCTCCTTAAATAAAAAGATGGTATAAGGAATTGTAGCATAGGGGCCTTCATATGTGGCCCTAGGTGAACATAATCTAGGGACAATGATTTTAGAAAGGAAAGTGTTTGATATTAATATGCAGAAAGGGCATATGAGAGAGACATGGGTGAGAGTAGGGTGATCTACTATTATGGATGCGTGCAAAAAGCGTGGCAAATGTCCACTTATCAACATTATAGTTTCATATGTAGTAGGGACTTTCATTCCTAGAGTATTGAATGTTTTGGAAAGCACAAAGATTGATCTTTATTTGGGATGTTATACTCCACCGATCACTTCCCACGCGGTGTGTGGGTAGGTTTCTTCAGTACATCGAACTGTTTTTCGGGTAATGCCACGGATATTTTGGAAGAGGCATTATGGAAGACTGATTGCATAGTGGCAGGTTTAAAGCAAAAAGATTTTCCGAATAAAGGACGACCGGAGGTATACTCCACCGACGCCGACAATCTAGTGATCGGCGACAACGACAATTTCATGGACTCTTTCGATTGCACCGAATTTGGACGATATTTCGATTGATCGGAAGCCATTAATTATGGCCTTATTAACAGTTCACGTTCATTAATACTGCACTGTCTGTAAGCCAATACATTCCTCCGAAAATAGTCCACAGGGATTTGATTGTGATTTTGATGCATGGAACTCCATGCAACGCCAAAAAAAAATTAATACGTTCATTCACTATTTTAGAACAGTAACTGCAGCCATTTGAATGAAGCGCTCCAAGCCCGAGATCTGACAGCCCACGTTCCTTCACCGTCGCCGATGGACACGCGTCGGAAAATCGACAACGTAGGGAATTGGATTCCGCTGACACTTGCTGGCAAGTTGCACCTTCCTCGAAATAATAAAAATGTCTTCTCACGCTGCTCCAAAACTTTTGTAACACCAAACTTCAAGATTTATTAAAACACTATTTCAAATTTTACGAGCAATCGAAGATATTTGCTGCACTAGCTCCGAACATGGCAGGCTCCGAGTTTAATGGTATTTAATGGGAAAGACAATGCTCCCAAACTTCGACGCAGAGGTTTATCATTTTATATATTAAATTCAAACACCAAATTATGCAGAACGTGAGCCCAGAGTAATGATCAAACTTGGTCGTTGGTTTATATTAAAACCCAGAAATTTGCAG
>SNQJ01S0146630.1:0-21142 GCA_010110895.2 Picea sitchensis
GGACAAATCTAGCTTCTTAAATTTAGACTTGGATTTTGGTTGGAATTTCTTCATTTTCCCTTTCCTTGCCTTGGTAGTCAAAGCACAATCCTCTTCATCATCATGCTTTGATGAAGATCCATCTCCGGTGTTCCGCCTGAACTCCTCTTGCACTAGATCTGACCATAGTCGTTCCCAATTTGGCAATTTTTCCCTTCCATTGACAGAATCTTGATAACTGTGCCAACTCTTGGGAAGCCCTAGGAGCACCAAGCTCACCAAATCATCAACAATGACTATTATTCCCACACTTCCAAGCTCATCCCAACATTGTACAAACTTCATGAGATATTTTGGAATGGTATCACCTTTCTCCATCTTGATCTTCCTGAGTTTATCTTTGAGCGCCAATTTCCTATGGTTGCTACTCTTTTGGAACAGATCTGTCAAAACCTTCCACATTGCATGTGGTGTGGTTTTCCCATGGAGACTTGAGACAATGTGGTCTCGTACTCCCTCCAACAGAATCCTCCTCGCCTTCACCCCTTTCTTTTGCCATGCATCAAGATTTGCAGTGTCTGTCACATCCGGCTTAGGAACATCTGTGTCAATGTAACCCTTCAAGCCATTGTCTTTGATCACTACTTCCATCCCGTCCTTCCAAGCAATGTAGTTAGAGCTGCCCTCGAGTGCAATCTCCAACCTGAAGCCATTGAAATACATTTTCAATCTTGAATCAAGTGTCGTACCAAGACAATCTTGCAAATTTGATTTTTATCCAACCCAAAACTCAACTGCTGCACTTTCCTCTTGCCCTGGGAAGTTCTCACCCTGCCTGTGTATAGCCTGCGAACTTGCTTGGGAAGTTCGCACCCTGCTTCATTGTAGGGTAAGGGAAGTTTGCACCCTGCTAGTATATTTGCCTGTGAACTTGCCTGTGAAGTTTGCACTGTACTCCACTGTAGGGTGAGGGGAGTTCACACCCTGCTAGTGTATTTGCCTGCGAGAATGCCAATGAAAGTTCCCACCCTGCCTTTGTCTAGGGTGCGAGAATTACTATTCTTGAAAATGACAGTAGTTTTCAGTACTAGGGTTCACACCTTGCTAGAGACGGGACCTGTGAGAATGAAATAATGTTCGCACCTCACTTCCGTAGCTCCATGGCTTCTATGGCTCTGATACCATGTAGAAATTTCGATACAAATTAATGTATTCTCGTGATTCTCCTGATCTAACAATTTTTTCCACTGTTAAATACATAATCTCTTCTACTATTATTCTTGTGTAAAATTAAACCAGGATCACAACCACAATCACAAAGTGAAATATCAATAACACATAACACAAAATATTTTTCGGGAAAGCGTAAAGCTAAAAACCCCACTATCATTTATTATGTATATCATGAATCATGATACAATCTCATACAAAACCCTAATCCAAGAGCTCTTAGTACAATACAATTGTCTTACATTGTCATACACAAATCAACGAATACATGTGCTAATTTCTGTGTCCAGACAGCTTGCCTCCTCTGCACAATCTCTGCAATTCGAATTCTCACAATGATCATTCTTTCCAATTACCTAGCTTGCACATGCTCATAAGCATATCCATTGCATGTGTGAGAAAATCACAACTGATAGCCAAACTGTCCCTTTCACCTGTTATCTCAACCGGGTCTCCACTGGATTTGACATGCATGTAGTTAACCGTGGTGAATCTTTAGTTGCATGTGAGTTCACTGATTAACTGAACTCTCACTAGTGCATGTTTAGTTACAACTAGTACAACTCATCTTAACTCACTTAACTACACTTATGATTCTGTTACAAATCCAACTCACTCAGTTATGAATGAAATAATAGATTAATATTTATTGTCTAATTTAATTAAGGGAAAAGTAAATTAGACACATGTTTCTTGTTGACTTTTCAACAAGAAACTCCCATATCTGCTTCTCATTTTCCTAGTACATCGTCTATCGGAGTTTCTCGAACTTTAAATTTTGGGAGTGTTCATGTTGAGTTTTCCCCTCCTGGTCTGGGATTGGAGGGAGAAATCCTTGTCACTCCGCTCTCCACTGAAATTATACTGTGGTTTAGACCCAGCGCCTTAGAGGATTTTCCTACCCCGGGTCTTCCCACCCCTCCACCTATTACTGTTGCTACTATAGAAAGGGAAACCTCTTTTCCCCCAAGCCTTATAGATTTTTATCCAAATCCTCTGCGATTCCCCTTTCCTCCCAAAAATTTAGTTCCATTCTCCCCTGTTTGGACCGCATCCCCTCCTAATTATCCTACACCTATCATCCCTATGGTAGGTGCCAATCCTCCTGGAAACAGAATGGATTCCATAGTGACTGGAAGATACGCCCCTCTAGTCCTACCTCAGCCAATGAATTCCCTCCCTATTGGTGATTACTTGAAGTATATGCCCAAGTTCATGGCAGAAGAAGACATAATTGCTGAAGAACACCTTGCTTCCTTCTACAGTTACGCAGACAATTTGAATATTGAAAATGAAGATGTCTGGATGAGAGTCTTTGTCCAGAGTCTTGATGGTGAGGTTAGGAAATGTCTTAGGGGATTGACCCCTGGATCCATCGCTGGTATTGAGGCTTTAAATGATGTCTTATTGAGACAATGGGGGGATAAGAAAGATTTTATGTACTATATTACTGAGTTTGGGTCCCTAAAGAGGAAGGAGGGAGAGTCCGTCTCTGACTTCTCTAAAAGATTCAACAAAATGTACAATAAAATCCATGCTGAGATAAAGCCCACAAAAGATTCTGCCAGAATCACTTATGCTAATGCATTTAACCTTGATTTCTACCACCTGTTAAGAGAGATAAGAGCCACCTCCTTGGTTCATATGAAAGATGCGGTCATGGAGGTAGAATCTAACGTGTTAGCAATTGATCGACTTAGGAATAAGGATGATGCAAACAGATGAAAGGGAAGATCTGAGGCCTCAACCTCTGGTTCCTCTATGCCTTATCCTCAAGTAGATGAATTGACCAAAATGGTAAAATCTCTTTTTGCAGAGATGGAGAAGATGAAATTTGAAGGGAAGTAGAGATATAAGAACACCCAAAATGTTGATAATAGAGGCAATTTTAGAAGATCTAATATTGCCCCTCAGATACTCCTAAGAGAACCAAGGAATAGAGATAGAGATTACCAGAATATCTAGATTCCTCTTCAAAATAACCTTGTTGTTGATGAGGAAGGGGAGGAAATAGATGATATTGATCCTGAAATACATTGTCTCAGAGACACCTCCCCTTTTCCTCATTTGACTCAATCAACATGCGAGGAGTCTCTCATGGACAGTCAGCTAAATCAGTTGAACAAGGAAGACAAGGCCAACAACAGCCAAAATAGATATAACCTCAGGTCCCAGAAGAAAGAAGGAATGCCTAATGTTCCAGAGCATCTTATTAGAGCAGAGAAGCCTGCTAAATATGTAGTAGACAACAGAAAAGGTAAGAAGGTTCAAACCTCTCCTCTAGTGGCCAAAATTCTTGTTTCAGAAGTGAAAGAAATTTCAATGCACACATATCCTTTTAATTTTGAGCATGAAATCTAGAAGACAAGGATCCCTGTACCCCTCTCCGAACTAGTCAAGCATGAGGATTTTAAAAAGCACGTCTCTAAACTGTTGTTGCCTGAACTCCCAAGTCATCCCTCAGACTTAATAAATCTGCAAGATGAAAAGCCAATAGTTTTCCTAGGTCCGATGGTTGAAGATAGAGACGATTCATCCCCTCCCTTCTATACCTCACTAAACATTCATGACAAGGTGCTGCATAACTATTTGATGGATTCAAGGGCCCCTCATAATCTCATGCCCAAAGCTATCATGTAGGAACTGGGACTAGAAATCACAAAATCCTACCATGACTTGTATTCCTTTGACTCCAGGAAAGTACATTGTATTGGGGTCATAAAATATCTGGCCATGAGTCTGTTTCAACTGCCCATGAAAAGTGTGGTCATGGACATTGTGGTAGCTAATGTTCCCCCCAAGTTTGGCATGTTGTTGTCAAGATCATGGATAAAGAGACTTGGGGGAACCTTGCAGACGGACCTCACATACACCATTATTCCTGTGTTTGGGGGGGAGCATAGAATATTGTACAAGGAAGATCAGTTGTCTTATATCATTAGTGATGAAATTAACCCCACCAACCATCCTATCTTTTCCCTCGACACTGATTTGGGGTCCAGTTTATTGCAGCTTACCGATGCCCCTGAGCCTTTTCTAAAACTTAGAAAACAACCCACTGCTTTTCATGAAGATTCGTCCCCCACCACCTTTGTTTGGAAAATTTTCTTTGATGGAGCCTTTTCCAGGGAGGGTGTTGGTCCTGGAATGGTTTTTATCTCACCAACTCAAGAGACCATACCTATGTCCTAAAAATTAGAATTTGAAACTACCAATAATGTGGCAGATTATGAAGCTCTTGTTTTAGGTTTGAGGGATGAAAAGGACATGGGAATCAAGGAGATATCTGTGTTTGGGGATGCCGAGTTGGTTGTGAATCAAGCCATAAATATTTACGAAGACAAACATCCTAGACTCATATCTTATAGGAATGAAGTGTGGGACCTAATAGACATCTTTTTCTTGGCTTTCAACATTTCATTCATTCCTAGAGAGGAGAATACAATGGTTGATTCTTTGGTTGTTTTGGCAAGAAATTTCAGAGTTCCCCTACCACCCAAGCTCAGGTATGACATAGAAGTAAAATACAGACCCTCTATCCCTAACAATGTCAAGCATTGGAAGGTATTTGAACATGATCTTGAGATCAAGATATTCCTGGAAACTATTGATGAATTTTATGCATTACATATAGACCAGGATCATGATTCTGAAAGTGACTCGCATGCTGATGCATTTTTAAAGAAAATTGCTAATCATCGCATTGTGCAATTGCCTAGAAATCACATTCCAAAGGGGTTGGTCCATTTGGAAAGGATATTTGACACTAATGATGTGGCAGTGAAAGCTAAGAGGCCGATTGATGATGCGGACATATTCGAATGCAACATTGGCACAGAGAAAGATCATAAGTTTGTCAAGTTGTCAAGCAGTTTGTCAAAGGAACATAGGACCGAATATATTGAGCTCTTAAAGCAGTTTGCTGATGTGTTCACCTGAACATACCAAGATCTCAAAATGTATGACACAGGTGTCATCGAGCATAAGATCCCACTGAAAGAAGAGGCTAAGCCATTTAGGCAGAAATTAAGACAGATTAATCCTATGTTGTTGCCTATCATGGAGAAAGAGGTGAAGAAGCTTTTGGATGCCCAGATCATCGTGCCTTTGAGGTATTTAGAGTGGGTGGCCAGCTTGGTCCTGGTGAGAAAGAAGAGTGGGGAAATCAAACTTTGTGTTGATTTCAGGAGCCCGAATAGGAGGTCCAAGAAGGATAATTACCCTCTGCCAAAAATGGAACACATATTACAGAGGATGACTGGTGCATCAAGGATATCCATGATCGATGGATTTTTGAGCTACAATCAGATCTTGGTCCTACCTGAAGATAGAGAAAAAATAGCCTTCGCCACTCCTTGGGGTACCTTCATGTATGCCAAAATGCCCTTTGGACTGATGAACACAGGGGAAACCTTCTAGAGAGCCATGGATATCGCTTTCACTAGAGAAAAGGACAAGTTTGTGGTCATCTATCTGGATGACATTATAGTCTTCTCTAGATCTGATAGAGAACACTACGAGCATTTGAAAAGGGTTTTCTTGAAAATAAGGAAGTTTGGTCTCTCCTTAAATCCCCAAAAATCATTGTTTTCCATGAAGGAGGGGAAATTGTTGGGCCACATAGTATCAATTGAGGGTGTCAGAATTGATCCCAGTAGAGTTGAAGAAATCCAAACCTTGCCACTCCCAAGATCCAGGAAAGAAGTCCAGTCTTTCTTGGGAAAAATTAATTTTCTAAGGAGGTTTGTTTCCAACTTTGCTGAGATGGTAAAGAATATAACGACGATGTTGAGGAAAGGAAATGAAGTAAAGTTGACTGTGGAGTCTCGAAACTCCTTTGATTAGATAAAGAAGGCATTGACTGAAGTGCCTGTGCTAATTAGTCCTGACTACTCAAAGGATTTTCTCATTTTTTTGTTTGCTTCATTTGACACTATAGCAGCTGTTCTATTACAAAGAAATGCTGAAGGATTGGAACAACCCATTTCCTTTTTCAGCTGGTCATTAAGAGATGTTGAGGTGAAGTATGACATCATGGAGAAGCAGGTCTATGCTTTGGTTAAATCTGTTAAGGTCCTAACCCGCACATAGGTAGATCAATGTATTCGGATGTAATAAAGGTCAATATTAATAAGACCTTTCAATAAAATAGAATAAGGCGGATGTAAGAAGACCTAATAGAAGCTTCCGCTTCTAGAAGGATAAAGCTAGAAGGATCTTAACTCTAGATGCTTCTTTTAGTATAAATAGGTCGAGGGTATGAACCCTAGCTTGGATGTGTATAGATCTTTTCTCGATTGGAGGTTGCCCCTCGAAGAGGAGCTTGTGAACATTGCTATCACGATTCAAAGTGCTATTTGTTGCTATTCATTATATCATTTACGTGTATTGTGAAGATTATACTATATATTTTACTGTTATTCTACCAATTCTAGAATTTTATTTACGTGCATGTTTATATGTCGGTATCTTTGCAAGTGTGGTGTCGAGAACACTCCTTGGCGAAATTGTGGGTATTTTTTTTCAGGTTAGAGACGTATTTCGACATCTTAAAGAAACAAATATTTGTTTTTATGTGCATAAACCCACGGTTGATGGATTCATACATACGGGAAATACAAGTGGTTCTTAAAGCGTCGTTTGTTGGCCACCTTGTAACCCATGTTAATTTGCCCAGTGGTAGCTGTCCAGACTGACACTTATTAATGCAATTGGAGCCTAGATTTCCTGAAGCCCTCTGTGGAATAAACCTATCGGCGCTTGACTGCTATAGTGTCACAAAGAATAGCACTCGGGAAGATACTCTCTAGATACACGGGTAGTCGGTGTCTGGCTAAGAATGCAGTCTATCCTCATAGTTAGTGCCACGAGATATTAGGCGATACTCATGTTGGACCCGCCGTATATCGAGCTATAACCGCAGGGCAAACCCTTGTCACGTAGAACCAGCGATACTAACCTTGGGAACACCAGCAATAATATAAACAAATTAAACCCGTGAGATCTATTAGCAGCATCGTATTGGTTGCTAATTAAATACTCGAGGTTGATTTGGGATTTGACCAACTGGGCATTCTTAGGACAAAGGCAACCTGGCCCGGTAAAAAAAAATAAAAAAAATATATATATATGAAATTTTTTACCATTATTTGAGACCACTCCATTAGATTCATCTCTTCTCCTTATCACTTTTATCCATATCATTTTACGCAAAGAAAAAAAAAAAAATTCGACCCGCTTTAGCCTTACAGTCACCCGATTACCATGGCCCATTCCTGTAGCCAAGAACTAGAGTCGCTTCAACACCTTGCAACATGGTTTTACTTGAGACCCAACAAGAAGTGCAACAACTCGGTGCTACTATTGCCTCATTGATGCCTCCATGAATGCATCCATCAATTGATCGTCTGATCATAATGGTGCAGAGTAAAATGAACTTGAATGCGTAGTTGTAGCTTTCTGCACCAAACTCAAAATCCCTCGATGATGATGCACCTAAAAGGCGGAAGGAGAAACTTCTTCCATTCCTTTCAACCACATCACTTTCAAAGGGACATCGCTTATGCAACGGTGGATGTAACTAAATTTGATAGCTCGGACCGGTTGGGTCCCGCACAAATGGAACAGTATTTATCTCTCTACAACATTATAGATGACTTGGCCAAACTTCGGTATGGTGTTCTCCATCTCGATCCGAAGCGGCGGCAATGGTGGCAATGGAGAGAAAAACTTCCGTCAAGGATATATTGCTTGGACCCAATTTGTTCTTGAGCTTTATGAGCGGCGACGACACCAACCATTTTAAGGTGACGATAAATTAAACAATCGGGCACGGAGTCAAAGACTTCATAGCTTCATTTTGGCATTATGGCTTTTTGAGAACGAGAGGAGCATGGTGATGCCTTCTTTAGCAGTGCTGCTCGATTGGCCCGCAGAAGAGGAGGTTAGGGCCCATGTCCTCATGGTTGAATAGCGACTTGGGTGGAGGCTACCAAAAAGCCAAAGAAGCGCAACAAATTGTTCCCTCTCAAAGCGGTAAACTTCTTCTTCCAGCGCCCTAAACCGATTAAACCCCACTACTCCCTCCCTCCGCCCAAAAATCCAAAAATTGACTGGAAATTTTGAAATGGTACGGGCAACCGACTCAAAGGCCTCTGTTATATTTGTGATGACAAATATTTCCAGGGCCACAAATGTAAGGAACAAAATCTCTTTATGGCCATCTAGGAGGACATTCAAGAAGAAGATGATGACAATTCCACATTCGAGTCACCGGAAACTTAAAATAGACCCTCCTTTCGACCCTCCTGCGGAAGAACCCATCATTTCCCTCAATTCTCTCCGAAAAGCCTTCCCCCCAAACTCTCAAGATAATGGGTTATATCAAGCATAGAAAGGTCATCATCTTGGTTGTTAAGCGTACCCACAACTTTATTCATGCGTCGCATGTGGAAACCCATTGCTATATCCATCTTGTTAATAATTTCCAAATCATGATTGCCAATGGGTGGCTCTATGAAATGTGGAGGCTTTGAAAATGTGCGTCTCAAATAGGTGACTACAACCTCAAATCCCATATGTTTGCTATTGACATGGGAGGTTGTGACATTGTGTTGAATTTAGAATGGCTCGAACCTGGGTCCCCATTCTCATGGACTTCGGAGAACTTAACAATGCAATTTGACCAAGGTGGCCACACACATAAATTTCAAAGCATCACCGCGGGTTCTCCTGAAACCATCAGTTCTCATCATGGAGAATTGCTCAAAAGGTCATTCGATTGTCATAGCCCAACTCCATGCCATTCCAAGTATTCGAGAGATCCCACAGTACTAAGACCTCCAAGCCCTCTTGAATAAACATCAAAGCCGGTCTTCTCCACTCCCCAAAGGACTCCCTCCTTCCGGTTTCCATGACTCACTAATTCCCTTGGCTTGAGGAAGCCTTCCCCAACATACGTCCATATCACAACCCCTTTGCACAAAAAAAAGGGAATTGAAAAAATGGGCGGAGCACCACTTCTGCCGGTCATCTACGTCACAAATGCGAGTCCTTACTACTCTTCCGGTCGTCATGGTACTTCAGAAGGTTCTTGGCCCGATGTGTGCGATTTCCGTGCCCTCAATAAACTCACCATCAAGACAAATTTCCCATCCCGGTCATTGATGACCTCACGGATGGCGAGTGGTGCCAATTCTTCACCAAACTTGATCTTACCTCGGGCTATCACGAGATCATTATGAAAGATTACGACGTGCGATAGGCGGCCTTTACCGCCTCATGAGGGGGCACTTTGAGTTTTGGTCATGCCCTTTGGGTTGTGTAATGCCTCCACCTTATGAGCCTCATGGACCATGTCTTCCGCCCCTTCCTTTGTCATTTTTTCCCTAGTTTTCTTCTTGAATATCCTCATATATAGCAAGACATGGAAGAGACCATCGACTCATGTGGATCTGGGATTCTCGACCTACCGCTCGGCTGACTTTTTCCTCAAGCAGTCCAAATAATGCTTTTGAATGCGTCCAGTTGAATACTTGGTTCATCTAGTGGGTAATGATGGCGTCAGGGTGGACCAGAAGAAGATTGAAGCTATGCAATATTGGCCGCGCCCTACAAGTCTCAAAAGCTTCGCGTGGATTTTTGGGCCTCGATTATTACACCAGGATTAGTCAAGAACTATGGAAAGATTCTGACACCTCTCCGACTCTTCTTAAAAGAACTCTTTCCATTGGACCCCAACAACTTCTCAAGCCTTTCAAACTTTGAAGATGGCCATGTGCACCACTCCGGTTCTGGCTCTCCCGACTTCACAAATACATTTCTGTTGGAATGCGACACATCAGGAAAACGCATTGGCGCTGTCCTTATGCAAAAAGGTCAACCTTTGGCTTTTCAAGCAAACAATGCGAAAGAATGCAGGCAAACCTATTTATGAAAAGAAATGTTAGCGATTACGCATCACCCGGTTGAATTATGGCGCCCACTTATCTCTTGGGGCAGCGATTGCTAATTAAGACATACCATCAAAGCCTCAAATACTTTTGGAACAAGCATTTCCTCCCGGGAGCAACAAAAATGGGTCACTAAGCTCTTTGGCTATGATTATGAGGATCATTTACAAGAAGGGCAAAGACAATGTAGTGTAAAGCGGATACATCCCGATAGAGCGAAGGATCCCTCTTTTCTTTTCTCCTTCATTGTACTACGATTGAGCATTACCGAGGAATGGCTACAAGACCCCCAAAGTTCGCATCTAATTTGACAGCTGCCGAGCGAGGCATGAGCCCCCGAGGTACTCTTGGCTTGGGATGAGCCCGATACAAGGTGCAAACATATTTAAGTAGGCGTCAAGCTCAAATCCACTGAGGTACTCGAGCCATGCTACACCACCGGCGGGGCACTCGAGGGTTCACCAAAACATATGTGAGTTAAGCGGCTCCTTTTGGGATGGTATGAAATAGGACTGTCAAGTAAGTTTGTGGTGAATGTGAGGTATGATAGCAAAAAGGGAGAAGCAGTCAAATCTCGAGGCACTCCAGCCGCTTCCAATTCTCCTTGATATTTGGAAGGATATATCTATGGATTTTATTACAGACTTACCCAAATCGGAAATGTCGGTGATGGTGGTGGTGGATCGACTTTCAAAGTATGCTGTTTTGTGCTCTTCACCACCCATTTACTTTGCATCCACGGTGGCCCCAACTTTCATGGATCGGGGTCTTCAAGCTTCATGGCATGCAAACTCTATTGTTTACATTCGATTTTTCACAAGCAATTTTGGCAGAGCTTTTGAAGCTACAAGGCACACAATTGCATCTCGACTCAACTTAACATCCCAGACTGATTAGTTGAAGCGAAATTAGTCAACAAGTGTTTGGAGACCTAGCTGAGGTGCTTTGCATTGGAAAAACAACACTATGGTGGGCTCAATGGTTACCCCTCAGCGAGATGGTGGTACAACACTACATACCATACGACCCCTCGCATGACTCCCTTGCAGGCGGTGTATGGGCCCGAAAGCCACGATGGTTCTCTCCTACTTACCGGGGGTACCTCGAAGGAGTCCAGTGACCAAACACTAAAGTCGGGGGGATATCGCCATTACCCATAAAGAGAACTTGGTCATGGCCGAATGAATGAAAACAAGCGGATCTGAATTAAGCTCCGGAGCGATCAATTCTGAGAAGGGATCCAGTGTTTCTGGTCGCAACCATATAAACAAACTTCCCTCAAAGGTTGGCGATTCAGAAGCTAGCCCCAAATTTTATGGCCCGCCTACGGTTCTAAAGCCGTGGGACCGTCGCATATCGATTAGCTCTGCTTGATCGGTCGAAGCTTCCATTACGTTTTCATGTTTCCTGCTTGAAGAAGGTGGTGGAACCGAGTGCCAACTTCAAACCAACCTTCGAGTTGAAGAAGGATCCATTTGGCTACAACCCGGAGTAGTTTTGGACCAGAGGGCGTCGCTGCGTTAGAGAACCATCAAGGAAGTGCTGATACGGTGGAAAGATATGACTCCAGCGAGATGCCACTTGGGAACCGATACCATTACTGCGGCCAGTTTCCACGTCAAGCCTTGAGACAAAGGCCGTTTTAAGAGAGCCCGGACATGTTAAGGTCCTAACCGCACATAGGTAGATCAATGTATTTGGATGTAATAAAGGTCAATATTAATAAGACCTTTCAATAAAATAGAATAAAGGCCGGATGTAAGAGACCTAATAGAAGCTCGCTTCTAGAAGGATCTTCCTCTAGGTCTTCTTTTAGTATAAATAGGAATTGAGGGTATGATAACCCTAGCTTGAGATATTATTGTAACGGTATTTTCGATTGGAGTTACCCCCTCGAAATTTGTGAACATTTTTTTTCAGATTCAAAGTGCTATTTACATTTCCATTCTTATATCATTTCAATTATTATTGTGAAGATTATCTTTGGATATTTCTTGTTTCATTTCTGTGTATTGTGAAGATTATGCTGGATATTTTACTGTTATTCTGTCATTTCTAGCATTTCGTTTCTGTTCTGCATATTTTATATATCTGGTATCTTGCAAAATCTCTCAAATATTTCAGAGTCTATGTCCTGCAATCAAAGGTCATTTCATATGTCCCTTCAACTGTCGTGAAGTGGATTTTCATCCAGTCAGAATTAGATGGAAGGAGGAGCCAATGGATTGCCAAGATCCTTGAATTTGATATAGAGATCAAGCCCACCAAATTGATTAAAGGTCAAGGTTTAGCCAGGATGCTGGTTGAATCTAATTTCAAATCTTTAGGGGTAAACTTTATTAGCAATTGCCCAGGATATCAGCAAGCTGAGTTGTCTGATACAAACACTCAGGTCAGCCCCCCATTAGCAGGATGTCCTTGGTACAAGGATGTCATATATTTTCTACAAGAATTGCGACCCCCCGATGGCATGCAAAGGAACAAGGCAAGAGCTTTAAAACTCAAATAAATTAAATACTTCCTTGTTGATCAAGTTTTGTATTGGAAAGACCCCCTAGGGATGCTTTAAAGATGTATAGACCCACAGGAAGCACAAAGGATCATGTCTGATTTTCATGACAACTCGTGTGGAGGAAATCACTTCTGGAGAAAGATGACCCACAAAATTCTCAGGGATGGATATTTCTAGCCCTCTCTGTTCACTGATGTTTGCGCAAAAGTCAGAGATTGTGTCAAATGTCAGAAATTCTTAGGAAAGAAGCAACTAAAGTCCCTGCCATTGAAACCTATGGTTGCTTCAGGGCCCTTCCAGCAGTGGGGCCTAGAATTCATTGGGAAAATTCATCCTACATCTAGTGGTCAGCACAGATGGATCCTGACTGCCAAAAAATATTTTACCAAGTGGACATAAGACATCCCCACAAGGAGTGCTTCCCACAAAGTGATGATTGGTTTTCTCGAAGACATTATTGCAATATTTGGTTTCCCAAGCAGAATTTTCACATATAATGCCACTTCTTTCAAAGCCGAACCATTGACCCACTTCTATGAGCAATTAAAAATCAATTTTATTCACTCTACCCCATACTACCCCCAAGGCAATGGACTGGCAGAGTCTTCTAACAAGAGCCTTATCAACATCATCAAAAGACTGTTAGAGGATAAAAAAAATTCATAGGATTCAAAGCTCAAGTTCGCTCTGTGGGATGATAGAGTGACAACGAAAATATCTCTTGGCCTCTGTCCTTTCCAACTTGTATATAGAACTGAAGCAGTTTTTCCCTCTCAGTTGGCCTTGCCCGTGGCGAAATTCTTTCAAGATCACCGGGGTGAGCCTGATGACATGGTCAGGAGAATCCATCAGCTGGTCGAAGTGAAACAGGCAAGAGATTAGCTCTTAGATAGAGCGCATGAGCACCAACAGAAAATCAAACAAGATTTTGACAAAAAGGTGTGAAAAGAAGGTTTCCAGCTGGGAGATCTAGTCTTAAAGTGGGATGTACCAAAGCAGGACAGAGGCAAGCATACCAAATTTGAGGCCTTATGGATTGGCCCCTTCAAAATTTCTGAGGCATTTTCGAACAACACTTACAGGTTACATAATTTGGAGGGTGATGAAGTCTTTGGTGGCCCTGTGAATGGGCATTTCCTAAAAAAAAATTTTGTTTAAAGATGCAACCAACTTTCCACCATTGTAAATGTCGTTCTTATTTTTTTTTTGTTTTTATTTTTATCTTTCTATGACCGATAGACTCCATACCCAACAACTAAGGCACCTGGAACTACTTGTTCTTAGCAGCTCACAGGGAGCATGCCATCCCCTGTGGAGCCAAAAGTTATCACATAAAGTTGTCAAGGCCCATAGGGATGTGTAAATTTACCCAAGTTTGTGTTTTTGCCCCATTTTCCTCTATTGTTTTGGCCAAGTCTTTATTCCCCCCCCTTGTAATCGACAATGTCATTTTATGTTTGCCCTTTCTGTTTCGAGCACTCACTTCCCGGGTCTCTTTCACTAATCTTATGTTTTCCCAAGCCCCAGCCAGTCATCCAAATCTTCATTTGTCAAAGGACACAACAATGAGAATGGTCTAACATGGATTAAAATCAAGTGAGTGGGCAAAATTTATCCCTCAACAAAGGTGAGAGAGTGTGGGAATCAGGAGTTCAAATGTGTTAAAATTATTCAGCAGAAATCGTGAAATCCCAATTCGCGAAAGGAAGATTTGGACCATCTAATTGGAAAAAGCTGAGAGCCGTTGATATGATGTCAACAATTTTCATGGGATTGAGAGTCGGGAATTTGTGACTTTTGTCACAAACGTTCATCCATGCCCCAAATTCCTAAGACCCGAAACACCGACGGAGTCCATCTGGGCCATCCAAACTAAAGGGGCGCGTGGTGCCGGATCAACAATGCTGCGATTTCGCACAATCAGGCATCAGGATGTTGGGACCAAGATGGAGTTAAGACCCCCGATATGTGAAATCCCGCTAACGCCTAAGGACTAGGCCCCTGGTCAGATGGCTTGGTCACATGGGAGTGGATCTAGAAAATGGGGTTAGCGCTCATCGCATAGCTGACGTTTCGTGTGGACAAAGAAAATATTGTGGCCATCCATTTTGAATCAAGATCGCCAATATCAAAGGTCATTTCCCGATTTCGGGTATCACGGTGATTGGGATCAAGGTGGAGTGAGAACTCCCAATAGGAAAAGTCCCTCTAGCACCTTGGATATAAGCTCTGGGTCGCGAACCAAGGTCACATATGAATATTGGGGAAATGGATAAAAGCCGAGTCAAAGGGGTCGAGAGCACTTATGATGATCGCAGAAGGAAAGAAGCAAGGCCCAAGGCACCAAGATCGATCTGAAGAAGTTAAGAACACTGCCTGGAGCATTCATGGATGCCAAAAAGCTCATCTCGATCCCAACGATGGAAGTTAATGAAGTTGGGTTGGGTAGTTGAAACCTCATCTCAAGCCATAAATGGAAAGCATGAAAGGATGGCCGTGGTAGCCAGCTGACAGACCAAAGCTCCTCTGTAAATGGGTTTTCTTGCAAAGCCCATACTGCCTTAAATTTGAGTCTAATAAAGGAAAATGTGTGTAGTCTGGCAGAGGAAGAAGAAAGCGCAAATCTTCGAATGCAGTGGTCCAATTGTGTCCTTGGGGTCCGATAGAAGTTCTTAGTATTTATACTCAATTTTGATATTTTTTTAGGGTCGATGGTTGAGCTAGGCTCCCGTATTGTAAAGTTTTGATGAAGCACTGGTTCCTCTTGTTATGCATTTGTATTTGAGACTTCTTGTTTAATGAAAGTCATCTTATTTTCATATCTCTATAAACAACTGTGTTAAAACACTCGGAATTGGAGGATCCAATCGAGGTTTTTTTTTTTGTTGTGATGTATGTTTGATCATAGCAATATTATCACCAGTTTTAAGCAATTTCTTATGTTATATTTTCCCTCTTACACTGAGTAACTCAGAATTGGAGGATCTGGTCGAGCTGTTACAGTAGCATTGTGATGAAGGTTTGATCATTGTGTTGCTGTAACTGTGTCATCTAGGCACATCTCAGTGTCATTTTTTTATCCTCCAAGATGCTGGAAGGCCTGATTCCCATAGCAGTCTTGTTCATCATTCTCACCAAGTCTTCCCTCTGCTCATTTTAAACTCAACTTCCTGATTGAAGTTAGATCAAGACCTCACTTGCTTGTGCATGCCTGGCCTAGTTTTCAAAGTTAAAGTAATATTATCCCGAGTCTGCATCCATTCGATGACCACAATTTATTCATTTGCGACATATAAAACTGATGGGTATCAGGCTTACCTCTGTTGCAATCGAGAGGTGACTTCTCATGCTAACAATATGAAATACACACAAAACAACCTTTCCACAACTCACAAGGTTAATATTATATAACACATGATCCAAATTATTTTGAGAATGAAATGAAGGTGGAAATATAATAATTAAATACATAGATATATTTCTAGAAACAAAGAGATACAGTAATGCACAATTTTTATTAATGACAAAAATGTATAGAGACTGAAAAAATACAAAGTGAATGAACTCGCTAGAATGGTGGCATCTTATCTTTGAGAAGAGATGTGATGGCTACACTCATTTGCAAGAAGATGATGATAATTGCAATGAGGCTCCGAAGGCCTTTTTAACATAAAGAAAATCCAAAACCTTAACCCTGAAAGATGAACCGCCAAAATTTTTGCAGGCCTCGATGGGGGTAGTTGATACGTCAACTTCCTAAGGGTGTAACTTTTTCATACAATATATTTTTGGGGCACATGATAAATCATTGGAAATTTTTATCTGAGGAATAAATGTTTTCCATCACACTTAGGATAAATCCTATAGTGTGACTTTTGTGGGCCCAAAAAATGCTATTTAGGGTCTCAAAACAACCCCGGATGTTTAGGACCTGAAAAGCTGTAGAAAAACTGCCAAGGTGGAAACCCTTGTTTTGAGCCAGCGGAATAGGTGGGTGGCCACCAATATCCACCTATATCATTATTACCCCCTTAGGAAGCAATGGTATCCATTGCATCAAGTTACAAGGGAATATTTTTTTGAATCTGAACCTTGGTGAGTTGCTTGTCTTGTTGAAGAAGTTGTCCTGCTGATGTTGGTGGGGTTGGATCCATTTAACCAATCTAGCCATATGATTTGCCTAAGTGTGGGAGGAATCTGTCAGTGAAGATGCAAAATGAAGAACATGAAGGGATTTATTATAACTTGGTTTGACTGGGTAGTGTGGAGGCACCCCCGTAGGTGCAGTAGGAATATCTTGGTGCTCTTATACAATATTGTTGATCCGCTTCTACTAGATAAAAGGATCTTGGGCCAAGGCTGCAGTGGTTGCAATGTCTTTCTCTTATGACTAGATTGTGAAGAGGCCAAACTTTTTGTTATGAGATATTACTTTGCAACACTATTTTTTCGGGACAATAGTTAGAACTACCTCTGGTGTCTTGTAGAGTTGACCCCCCAGAGTAACAATCACACTACGAGGTTGAGACTGTTTGTTTCTTATGGGATGACCTAGGTTATAACTATAGTATTACCAACAACCCTTTGACCATCGACCCTTCTGGATACCAGAAGGAAACACAGCGCACAAGTGCATTGCGTAGTTTCATCTAAGATGGCTTCAATGGGTGGTCGCATGAATTAGTTGTCTGCAACCGTGGGATGGGATGTGTTTTTCTCTCAGGGGCATTGGATCTAATCGTTGTTAGCCTTAAAACCCTCATTAGATATTATTCCATACCATTGTCACAATTATTCTAATAGGACTTCATTAACCATTATAGCCACATGTGTTCAGAGACAAGTATTTATCTATTGTAACACAAGATTCTGATCTAAACACTAGCTATAACATTCATTCATTTAGAGATATTCTACAGATTCAATTAGTTTATTCTTAGCACACAATGCTATTTCATTTTTCATTTAACATGTTCATCATAAACTTACTAAGAAAATACAATCAGAAACATTGCATACATTCACACAAAACACAGATATACCATGGTTCACCCCCCTCCTGGGGCTACGTCCACAAAGATTTGTCGCTTCGACACTTTATTATTCTTCATGAAAAATCTAGTGTTGTGCACTGTACATCTCTTCCTTTGTTACAGACAATCTCCACAGATCACAATAGTCCTCACCAAAACTGAGAACTTCTCACCAATCTACTATCAGACTAACTCAAAATGGCTAACTCACTAACCTGCCGACAACAACTACTAACCATTTAGAGTCCTAATACATTCTACTTATACAAAAATTGGGACAAAGTCCTCACAAAAACCATAACCCTAAGCGGGTTAGGTTTGTCCACTTCCCCACTGATTCCCTCTCGGCTCATCCTCGATCCAACCATTCTCCAAGTCGACGCTTGTCCACTTTCCAGCTGCTCCACAACATCTTGTCCACTTTGTAACTTCTTTTATCGACACTTTTTTTCCTCTATTTCCGAATCACTCCTCACTTTTCGGCACTATATTAATTCTTTCTCACAATTGTCCTGTGCCAACAGGCCCCCAACACTAACATAGTGACTCATCCCGAGTCACTCATGAACTCTTGCTTCTTTCACTGCATGTGTCAATGCTTCATACATCTATGTTATCCACTGGCATTGCTCCTGAGCCTGGTTTCTCTTCCCCACCATGGATTCTACCATCTGCGCGGTGATTGGAGGTCTCAATGTTTCTCCTCCCTCCAAGCCTATATGTTCCACCCTTGTCTTTTCTGCATCGATCTCCATGACTAGATGTTTAGCCTTTTCCTGTAGAGGATCCAACTGATCTTACCTTGCAATCTTCTCTACTAGCACTGACTTTTCTTCCGACAACAGATTCTTCATTTCTGCAGTTGTCTTAATTTTCTCTGGTAGTGACATCATCTTTTGTCATTGTTTTAACTCTTCCATTACTGTGTGCACTTTATCTTCCCTTCCTTTGAGCTCTTGCTAGCTCCCATATTCTAAGAGTTATGTCCATAGCTAGCCATTTTTTTCCAACAAATCTGTCATCCTATATATGGTCAGCACTATATTGTCCGTGAATTTTGTTGCCTCTTTCTTGTGCTTTCTTATTCCCTTGTGGGGATGATGCCCCTACCTCTGGTATGCCCTAGTGCTATGTTTCATGCTCTTCTTCTGGCTCTAGGCCCTGCAATGTTGAACCCATGTCATGTTCACCTTGTTGCGACCCTTTTCCCATGGACGCGTCAAATTCTGTCCTTTTCGCGTCCCCCTTCGGCTGCTTGACCTCCTGTGATGGGTTTTGTTCCTCCTCAACTTGCGTGGTATGTGGCTCATAATACGGTGTATGGATTTCATCCACATCCATGAATGTGGGCATATATTGCATCTCTGTTTGCATCACCCGAGCATTAATTCTCATGTTTCTCCCATCCTTGCTTGACGCTCGAATCCATGGTGGCGACATCTTGTTAAGATTCAGAATGTTGATATAAAATTCTCATCCTTCTCTCCCAAATTCTCACTCTCTCGTGCTTAATTGTCTCTCTTCATTCTTCTCCTTAGCGAAAAAAAAACACAAATGAACACATTTTCCCTCTCTTTTCCACTTTATAGGCGGGACGATGTACTGACAGTTGTTTCACATCGTCTGTTGTCACTTTTCCACTTTTTCATGTCCACTACACTTTTTGTGTCTGTCAATTATGTTCTAGCGTGCAGTGTCTTCAAGACTGGTTTTTCTGCGGTGCACTGTTAATGATAACAAATTTATTACATCAAAAACCCTCTAATATTCTTCTATCTTTTTTTTTGTTACATTTCTTCCTTTTATGTATTTTTATCTTTCTCTTCTATCATCTACTATATACAATATGTACAATCATACCTTCTGTCTCAATTTTCACCTCAGGTTTTCAGGTCAACTGTCTTGATACAACTTAAGTCAACTGCCATTCACCAATCCTATGAGATTCTTTCCTGTAAGATCTTTCAATTGCACAACACCTCCATTTGTGATGGCCTCAACCTGATAAGGCTCTAACTAGTGCATATTGAACTTATAAGGGTGTTGTAAATACCTGTTGTCATAGAGGATAACTAGATCTCCCCTTAAAGATTTTCTTCTTTATGTGCCTATCATGCCAATATTTTTCCTTTTCTTCCTGTACTTCCTGGTGGAAGCCTGCTAAAATTTTTTCTTCTTCCAACTCCATCAACTGATCCAATATTTCCTGCGCAACACCTTCTTCTATCATAGCGATGATTGCTACAATGCACAAACTAGTTACTGAGTAATCCAATGGAACCACTACTTTCTTCCCATACACCATTCTAAATGGTGTCTATCCTATAAGATTCTTGTATGTAGTCCTGTAATCCCATAGTACTGTTCATACCTTCAAATACCAATACACGGGCTGTCTATGTATAGGGTGCATATACATTGAGGTATACATGGGCTGGCTATGCATAGGGTGAGTCTGTACGCAGGGTGTATGAGGACAGGGAGTGTATAGTGGATAGAATGGTGAAGACTTGTGTTTGAGCTAGTGCCAAGCTCTTGGATGATGAGGCAGGTTCCAAATTTTCATTCTATGGCCTCATATCTATCATTAAGACACTGGTATGGTTACATTATTGTCTTGATGGATACTATTGTTTGATGTGTTGTGAATGCTTAGGGAATTCCTTATATGGCATCTACGATGTGGTTCAGTTTGGTTGATTTGGTTGATGGAGTGAGCAATACTCTTTTGATTCAGTGGTGAAATGATTGCTGTGGTATACTAGTTGTTTATACATGATTGAGATAGCATTCATATTGATTTGTTATAGAGCATGAACAAGCTATTGGAGAGTTTGTATGTGATGTGACTGGTTGATGGTTAGTTTGGATAGTTAGAGACAAAGAGAATAATACATTGGTTGTAGAGGATCTAAGATGGAGAACAAACCCTAAGAAGCTCAGAAGGTATACGCAGGTTTTTGTATACACTGGCCGCGTGCATACGTGGGCTGTAGTGAGCCAAAGCGCGTACACATGCGGGATGCACTACTGACAGGTCGCGTACCTGTTGACAGATTGATATTTGTTGAGGATTGTTGCCTCATCTTAGTTGGTGTTGAGGGTGTAAGCTGAGTCTTGGATTATAGAGCTGGTGTTCTTGCAAAGTTGTACTCTATTCAGTTGTTGCTGATAAACCCCAAGGATTGTAGTCCATAATAAAAAGAAAATTGTACATACATATTTCACTCCTTGTGTTCCTCGTGATGATGAGTTGTTGATGATGTAGTTTTGATATATGTTGCTGATATATGTTCACATCTAACTAGTTATAAATGATAGCAATGATTAATGAGTAAAAGTTGAATGCTAACTAATGAGTTTTGGGAAAAAGCGCCCCACACTCATTCACCCCCCCCTCTAAGTGTGGTAGGTGTGTCCAACAATTGGTATCAGAG
>SNQJ01S0146631.1:10064-23881 GCA_010110895.2 Picea sitchensis
AAAACACAACAAAAAAAAATTTAAAAATATATATAAACTAAGCTTAAATGATAAATTAAAAAAAAAAAAAAAATTGTAGTCCAAAAACTTTAAAAATATTAAAAAAACACAATAAAAAAATAAAAAATATATAATAAAAAAACAAATTAAAACACCTAAAATTAAGAAATTTAATATAAAGCTATGTCTTTTCATCCCACATCTTTGGAAAATTTACATGAATGGAGATAATGGTAAGTTAATGAGCTCTTGCCAATCATGGGTATTATATCCTTCCTTTTCAAGACCTAAAGTGTATTGAAACCATTCATGAATTTGGTTATCTCATGTGACCTTCTCGTGACCTTTTAAATTATTCTGTAATATCTGAGAATGATCTATTGTTGTTATTGGGGGATCGAATGGCATATTAAAATATCGAAGGCTTGAGATCTAATACTATATTTTTAAGTTGAGCTTCAAAGTGGCTCTTCCACTGAAATACTTTAGCTCTAGTTTGGGATATTTGAACATTGTAGCATGGTCCCTTTGCCTTTTTGAAATATGACATTATAAAAAAATGTGTGTTTCTCTTATGATACCCCTGCAGGCTCATTCATGTTAGGTCGTTAATAGTTTGATAGTGAATAATCATTTTAAATCCAACTTGATTTGCCCAAGTTGAGCATTCACACTTGTCTTTATTAAAATTATGGATAACTTTAGACATTGTTCATAATATTTTTATGTTCTTGACTCATGCAATTTATGGCTCATCCTCTTAATGCTAGGTTATATATTTAATCATTTCGTTATATTTTTTTCCCTATAAAAAAAATCCATATATTCATCACTAGTGAACATGCATGTTGTGGTCCTTAGGATGACTATCTCGAGCTTTAAGCCCCACGAGTAGTGAACATGACTATCCATTTCCCCATCTTGTTCTCTATTCATGAGTAGTGAACATACATGTTGTGGTCCTTGTCTCTGAAAATATTTGAATTGTGTGCCCACCAAATACCGTAACCAGGTTTCAAGTGAATGCTTCAAACTATTTAACCATCTTGTCCTCTATCCATTTCTGCATGTATTCGTTCATATCCTGCTTTGACCAGGATGCCTTCTGCTTAACTTTAGAGCTCACAATCTGCATCACCTGCACTGTGTGGGGACAAGAAATAAAAATGTGAGAAGTGGACTCCTCATTAAATTTTCAAAGAGCACATCTACTGGGACCAACCCAACCCCTATTTAAGTCAATTTCCCACATCAACAGATTATTGGTCATCACAAGACACATGGTAATTTTACTTTTCAAAGGCGCATGAAGCTTCCAAAGGATTCTCCACCACCATTATTTTTCCTTGTTGAACTAAGATTCCATCCAAGTTGAATATCCCAATTTTGTAGTGTATTCTCTTATGCTAGGATTTTTAGACCAACATAAGGCTTCTTACTCTTCCTCATTTAGTATAATAAATTTGGATACCAATTTTCCAACACAATTGGTCCACTCATCCACTTCACGGCCCTCCAGCCCCAACACAACGCCACAATTCCATCCCAACCTACCAATGGTTTAAGGAGATTGTGCTTTCGCGTTTGCAAGGGAGAAGATAATAGCCTCATTCATGGATCGTATGAGGGAGCTCGAGAGCCAAAATTCCTTATCTCTGCCTAACTAGGGGTCCTACCTGATTCTTACTTTCTAGTCATTTCCAAACCTCCAAACTATCCAGTTTCCTACGAGAGGGAAGGATTCTACTAGTGCTTTCCAAATAATGGATCTATTAGAGGACTCACTCTGCTTCCTATACCAATATTTGATTGTCATGTTCTACAAATACTTTGATTTCATTACCCTACCCCATAAGGATACGTTATGTGTGAGCCTCCATAGACTTTTGGCTACCAATGCTTGCAAAAAAAGGAATATTTTTTATCCCCCACACTCCTAGATTTTCAGGAGTTTCCACCCGACTCCATTTAACCAGAGGGATTCCTCTGAAAGGTCAGGAGCCAATCCATAAAAACTAAAATATTATCTTCTTTATTTTGGTGAATATACCCTTGGGCATTGTGGCTATAAATGTCCAGAAAACTAGTATTCTCTCCATTACTGACTTTAGCAAGATTACGCACCCTCATGGGAAAGGAGTCTATTGACCCACAAATAAATACGCACTTCCACCTTTTTTTATAACCACAACCAATCTGCAAACATATAACCATTTGGTTTAAGAAAAAATCCAAGGTACTTGAACCCTGCATCCATGTCTTTTCGGGGGAATGTTAGAAGGTCCTCAACCCACAAAGGAGAGTTTCCTAGTAGTCTGCATGTTAGGAGGCATGATTTGTCTTTGTTTTTTTCCATACATGTGGCTTTGCAACAAAGATCTAGTACTTATTTTAAAGTAGTTAGGTCACTTTGAGTGCCTTGCATGAAACATTATATATTTTCAACGAAAAGAAGGTGAGTGATAGATTATTGTGTTGAGACCTTTACTCCCCTAAGCACCCCTCTTAACCTGCCATTACTTATCAATTTTCTTAGAACCTCTGCCATGACTAGGAAGAGGAAGGGGTACAAATGGAACCCCTATTGGAGCCCTTTTGGAGCTCGAAAAAACCTTGAGGGTGATCCATTAATGAGCAATACGAAAGATACAGACTGGATACATCCTATTATCTAGTTAATAATGGAGAGATTCATATCCATATTCAACAATACTAGATGAAGGAAAGTCCATTTCACTATGTCATAAGCTTTAGATAGATCGATCTTAAGGATAATTGAAGGTTGCTTGGACAAGTATACCGAATGGAGCGTTTCTATGAAGAAAACTAAATTGTTCTTCTAATATAACTTTACTCAGAATTGAATTTAAACACCTAGCTGTAATCTTGGCCATAATCTTATACACCATGTTACAACATGATATTGGCCGAAAATATCCAAAGCAAAAACCATATTGTTTTTTTGGTACGAGAGTAATGAATGTAAATTTTAGGGATCCCAACACTTTCCCCGAATTATGGAACTCTCTCACCATTTTTAACAAATCACCCTTCAACATCTCATAGAAACCCAAGAAGAATTCCATTGTGAGTCTGTCCGAGTTGGGACTCTTACCTTTCTGCATGGACGCAAGCACCGCATAAACTTCTGGCTCCATTACTTCCTCTACTAGGAACTGGTTCATTTCTTTCTTCAAAAAGGAGAGAAGTTATCTATTACCGCTAGGATTTCTTGAATCGGAAAGCCTTTTGATTCCTTAAAGAGTGTATTAAAATGGCAAATCCCCTTCTCATATTTGTCCTTGAAAGACTCAATTGTTGTTCCATCTGTTGCTTTAATTTCCTATATCATGTTCAATTTTTTTTTCAATAATTCATGTATTGATGAAAGAACTTGGTATTATTGCCACCCTCCTTAATCCAAATGACACAACTCTTAAAACGCCAAGTTGCTTCTTTATTCTCCAATTTTTTTTATCATGAGGATTCCAGTGCTCGCAACTAGGCTAAATCGCTATCAGAGAAAGTGCTTGAAACATTGTCTTTATAAAGCTTATCAATTTGGCTCTATGTCTCCTTAAGCATGGCCTGGGACCTTTCGTTATATGATTTAAGCCATTTTTTTTGTGATAGATCTAATTCTAGCAATAGTCTTTTTGAATTGAATCATATAGGAAGAAGGATAGGACAGAGATAAGTGTTCCCAATTGGCCTCAACTAGCTTCTTGTAAGCTTCCTCACAGAGCCAGGAGTGATTAAATTTTGACGATGATGGGGGTTTCTCTCTACCATAATCCATTTGAAACAACACCAACAAGTGATCTAAGAGAGCGTGTGAGGACACCCATGACTTCATAATAAATTTTCTATCCATCAATGCTTTAGATACTAGAAAACGCTCCAATCTCTTTGAAATTATGGCCTCATTAGGATGAAAGTTCCTCCACGCCGGCACCAATTTCACAGGCTTGACATCAACCAACCAATGCTTCTCAAAAAAACCTGAAAAAAAAACCACTCTGGGGATCCTTCTTGGGAATGGATCCCCGTAATTCTCTTAAATATAGAGTTAGATTTAGGTTTCCCCCCATCAAAAATAGGGGTTCTTCCAAAGCCTTGGACTCTGCTAGATTTTCCCAAAAGGGAGCTCTATCTGAATATGGGTCGTAGATATTTAAGACAAAAAACCTTAAGCATGATTCTTTTTCTTCTAGATTGATTGAAATATAAGAATTGATCAAAGATGTAGATATGGATTTGAATGTAGAAGTCCATCCCAAGAGTAGTCCTCCTGATTGACAATTTACATCCAAAAAGACCAGTTTTTTAGCCATGGTTCCAAGAGTGCACGAGATTTGTTTCCATCCACCATTGTTTCCTAAATAATAATTATGTCCAATTTGTGGCTCAAAATGAGACATTCGAGGGCTAGTTTCTTACGGGCGCCCCCCACCCCTCTAGCATTCTAAAAGAGAACAATCACGGGGAAACCTTCGTAAGGGATTTCCCTACTCTAACGACCCTAGAAATGGTGTATTTCTTCCCTTTATTAATTCCCTAAACAACCTTTTGTCGGGCCTTCAATAGGTGGGATTTCCTACACACCAGATTAGGTTGGATGGGGTTGGGGGCTAGTCCTCCTTACGAGGAGGAATCCTCCTTGATTCTAACTCTTGGTCTCAGGGCATAACTTTTGCGATGAGAGGGGCCACCTTTAAGGACCAGAGGAGAGGAGCCAAACCCTTCCTCTCCTTCGCCTACCAAAACTACAGTACTATTTTTACTGGCTTGCTTCCTCGGAGAGATAATGTGGCAGCTCTATCGTGGGGTGAGCCCAAAGAGACAACCTTTTCTAATGCAGATCTCCCCACCTTAACCCATGAATCATCTTGATCTTGAAAGAATGGGAATTATCAAAAGAAGGGGATATAGGGAAAAAAACACCCTTTCCATTGTCGGAAGAATCAGGGTCCATCCTCGCATCGATCCCTTTAACATCTTCTTGAATCGAAGGGGGAGGCTCACCCTTGTCCTATGCTTCTGATGTTAGAACTAGATCTTCAACCTTATGGGAATCCTCCACTTGTGCAACTGGAACCTGCTTGTCTACCTTCTGAGAATCCTTGGATTTAATCACCCGAACCTTCTTTTTCCTAATAGTTGGAGGAAGAACCTTGGTGCATTGGCTTGAAGGTGCTCGATTTCATGACAAGTGAAGCAATGGAAGGAAAATTTCTAGTAATCTATTTTTTTCTTTCAAAGGGTTTCCCTAAGCACTAGGTCAATTTTTCCGATCAACCCATCCCTTAGGTCGACTTCTACTAAAATCCATCCCCAACATCTATCAAATTTTGAGTCCCAATTCAACTGCAAACCAACAAATCTCCATATTTTTTTACCAATTGTTGTCATGGACACTTCAAACCAGAAAACCAACGACATTCCAAGGAGGATATCCCACACCTATTTAATGGCAACTGGGGCCCTCACAGGGTCAAAATCCACGAACCATTTATTGAGGATTAAACTTGAGGGACCCCATTTCCAATCCCAACCTAGAATCTTCCCATTGTCGTCCTTTGTAACAAAACAAAAGCACAGTCGACCCCTCACCAAGAGATGGAAGACTAGTAAATACCCTAAAATGGGAGCCCAATTAACCTCCATCCAATGCTTAAGGGGCTCCTATCGAATAACTTTTCCACAGAATCGTCGCACCAGGGATTTTCCCATTAGCTTTGGGATATCATAGAAGTTAATGTATTGGATGACCACCATGGAAAATTTCTCTGCCTTCACCCATATGCTCTTCTTCTTTTTCATCATGTCAGACCTACAACTAGTTTCTTCCTCGGATATATCCTCTAGCTGCTATGAATTTTCTCACGTGTTTAGAGAAGAGGTCGGAGGTCTAGGAATAGAAAGAGTGGCACAAATTAGTGTAAATGTCATTTAAGTGAGGAGCAAGCTTTGGATTTTGGGGATCCACTCCAACTACCATGTATATAAATTCTATTGGATCCGTAGTCTTCTACTGGTCAAGAAAAACCAACATGTGCCTGCATGTCTCGTTCTTTGTGTCCATCCTGTCCAACTGCATTAGAGGAAAGATGCCACAATAGAAATTTGATTGTGGTCTGAAGACATGGGTTTGGTGTGGGTTGTCCCCATAATCCATCTAATCTTCCTCCATGATAGAAAGGGGACACCAGACAACCTTTGTAAATCGCTAACCAATTGAGTAGAAGACTAAAAACTCCCTTCTCCCTCGCGCATCTTTCAAAAAATAGCCACGTTTCGGACATAGAAATTAACACAGCCACTTTAGAAAAATATTTCCCTACTCAAAACTATACTGTAGGATGGAATTCACAGATCCATCTCCCCTCTGGCCATAAATCTACTCCATACTTAGACAATAATCATTATCAAAATTCCATTATATATTATGAATAAGTTTGAGTTATTAAGGTTATAGTTTTTTCTCAAATATTTTGGTTTACATGAAGAGTTCAATGCTCATTTGTTAGGAAATGAGACACACTTCCATGCTAAACCTAGCAGAAGAGAGGAAGAAATATTTAATCAAGAAAGTAAATGACACAACAAACACACGGTACACAAAGATTTTACCCTATAAACCCAAACCGAGAAAATCAACATTCCTTGAACGTTCTACTCCTTGTTGTCTTATTCATTCAAAATAAAAGGTTACATATCTAACCTTGGTCCACACTTAAGACACAATCAACATCATACCCTCTTGCTTACACAAGAACAACCATATAGCCAATTTGGCTTACATCTGCATGACCAACAACCTTTAAATTATAGACTCTTGGTGATTATCCATTCATCATCTAAAGGTTCAAGATTAATTTATTAGCCTTTTCGACCTTACAACACGCCTTATTTATAGGCTTTACAGCAGGAAAAACCCTAAATAAATGGCACCAAAAAATGGTTACCAATCCATGCAGATCATTGGCTACAAATCTCGTGAATCTTGGGATTCTGTTACATTCGATTAACAAGTCGTATTACCCTTTGACTACCAATCAACCTTCAATCAGTTGCCACATGACTGCTTGTCGACCTCTTTTTGGATGACCTCTTCGACTCGTTGTCTATGTCTTTACCATGTCGAACCACCTCGACCTTCGAATTTGACTTTACCCGGTCGACTAACCTCAACCTTCGACTTGCTGTCAATCTACCTTGACTTTGTCTTTACCTGGTCGAACCACCTCGACCTTCGACTGTCAGTCGATCCACCTCAACTTTCATTGCAAAGAATATAACAACCCAACATTCTCCCACTTGTTGTTATCTTTGTTGAAAATGGGAGACCCTTGAAATTTCATTCGCAGACTTAGAGCAGTAATGCCCATTTCCTCTCTGCACCAAGAGAACTTCAGAACACTCACAGACTTGGTCAAAGAGTTTGATATGTTTTCCAATGTGTTTTCTTTCTCCAGTAGAACCCTGTTGCTTTCCACCATGTCTCTCACGAAATGGTATTGTACATCAATGTGTTTAGTCTTCTAATGATAAGTTAGGTTCTTTGCGAGAAATATTGCACTTTGACTATCACAACTCATCTTCATAGCTCTCTACTCAAACCCAATTCCTAAACACAGCCTTTGCAACCATACTGCTTCTTTTCTTCCATGAGTGGTTGCCATGTATTAATCTTATGTTTTTTACAAGGCTACGACCGCTTGTCTCTTACTCATCCAACTGATTGCTCCACCGTACATCTTAAGGACATATCCATTGGTCCACCTCCATCGATCCAGATCTCGAGCCCAATAGGTGTCGAAAAAGCCATGTACATTTAATTCATTGTCACCTCTAGGTTTTCCTTGATAGCATATAGCATATTCTTTTGTGCCACACAAATACCTAAATACTCTCTTGATAGTTGTCTAGTACGCCTTCCCAGGTGTCGACGTGTATCTTCTCAACACTCCCAGTGCATGGGCAATGTCTGGTCAAGTGCATATCATCACATACATTAGACTACCAACACAACTTGCATAGGGAACACGTGCCATGTCCTCTATTTCTTCTTATGTCTTTGGACACTATTCAACAGTTAGCCTCACTCCCACAAGAATTGACACCTTTACCGATTTGCAATCATGCATGTTGAAATGTTTCAAAACTGTTCCAATATACTTCATCTGGTTCAACCAAATCTTTCTAGTTGTTTTATCTCTCTTAATCTCCATTCCCGAAATGAAGTTAGTTGCACTGAGATCCTTCTTGTCGAACTTGGAGGATAGTTGCTTCTTCACCTCCTTTATTGCATCCATGTTGTTTCCAATCAAAAACATGTCAACATAAAAAGCTACATATATCAAACACCCACCTTCTTCTCTGGAATATATGCAGTGATCGACTTTCCTTCTCACAAATCCCAAACTAAGGATGTATGTGTCGAACTTTTGGTACCACATCCTTGGTGATTGCTTTAGACCGTAAACGGATCTTTTCAGTTTACACACCAAATATTTCTTTCCCTTTTCTACAAATCCTTCAGGTTGTTTCATGTAGATTTCTTCTTCTAGGTCCCCATGTAGGAACATTGTCTTCACATCCATATATTCTATTTCCTGATAAAAAGTTGCATTCAGATACATTAGTACTCTAATGGAAGTTAATTTTGCAACAGGGGAAAAAATCTCACAGAAGTCGACTCCTTTGACTTGGGAAAATCCTTTCGCTAACAATCGAGCTTTGAATTTCTCAACTTGACCTGATGCATTCATATTCTTCTTGAATACCCATTTACTACCAACATGATTTCTTCTCCTAGGGAACTTGATTAAGTCCCATGTCTCATTCTTGTGCAAGGATTCCATCTCTTTGACCATGGCATCATTCCATATTTTTCTCTCTATTGAGTCGACTGCCTCCCCAACCGACTTAGGCTCATCATCAGTGGTAGTTAACACGAATGTGGAATGAAACTTGGGTGGACTATACCTTTCAATTGGTTTTCTTACTCTTTTTAACCTCCTTACAATCAGGGTTAGTTGTTCCACCTCTTCCTTTGATTCAGACGACTCATTTGAATCATCTTCTTCATTCCTCAGTTCAAACTGCACCATTTCAGGATTATTCTTGGTTTGAACAATTTCCTCATGCTTGTGCTTACTTCCAACTTTTATGAGGACCACATCTCGATTGTACACTATTTTCCTTGATGCAGGATCCTAGAGCTTATATCCTTTCATTCCTTCTTTGTATCCAATGAAAAAACATTTGATTGCCTTCTTGTCCAGCTTGCTCCTCTTTTCCTTGGTAACATGCACAAATTCATCACAACCAAATACTTTGAGATGTGAAACTAAAGGCTTATTACCCGACCATACCTCATTTGGATTCATTTCAACTAGCGTTGATGAAGGAGACATATTCAATAGATATTTTGCAGTGTCAACTACCTTCGCCTAGAATTCTTGTGCGAGTCCAGCACCACTGAGCATGCTCCTTGCCTTGTACATCAATGTTTTGTTAATCCTCTCAATAACTCCATTTTGTTGTGGGGTATATGGTGTGGTAGTTTGGCATGCTATGCCATACTGCTTACAGAACTGATCAAACACTTTTCCACATAATTCACCACCGTTGTTAGTTCTCAACACCTTTATATTCTTATTTGTCTGGTTTTAGACAAGAGATCTGAACTCTTTAAATTTATCAAAAACCTCTGATTTCTTCCTCAAGAAATATATCCATGTGTTCCTAGAAAAATCATCTATGAAGGAGACATAATACATGGATCCAACAAGTGAAGGCACTGTAACAAGGCCAAACACATCACTATGAACTAGTTCTATAATCATATTTTCGCTTGTCGCTCTAGATGGGAACCTCACCCGACTTTGTTTTCCATATATACAATGTTCACAAAAGTTGACTTATAAATTACATTCAGGAAAGTCTTCAACCATACCTTTGTTATGCATAGCTCGAAGTCTTTTTTCTCCAATGTGTCCCATCCTCTCATGCCATAGCATGGTCGGGTCGACTTTATGATGACTTGTTGAGTCAGTTTGAATCGAATTAGCCTGAGTCGAGTCGATTTGAGTCGAAGTCAAGTTGAATTCAAGAACAACAATGTTGTTCCATCTAGTCGATTTGACACTCCCTAGTGACTCATATAGGGTTCCAATATGAGATCCTTTCATTAATACCATCACACCTCTGACCATCTTGCACGAATCCTTTTGAAATAGAGTTTGCACGCCAACATCACTCATCTTACTGACAGATACCAAGTTTGTTTCCAAACCTGGAATGTGTAGCACACCTATAAGGGTTCTATTCCTCCCATCCTACAGTATCAGTCAAAATTTTCCTCGTCCAACAATTTTGGTTGTCGATTCGTCCATCAAGAACACTTCTCCTCCTTCATATCGTTCATATTCGCATAACCATTCTCTATGTGGTGTCATATGATAGCATTCTCCTCGGTCGATCAACCGAACATCTTGATCCGAATATGTACTGTCGATGCCAGGTACACATCACCTCCCTTATTTGGGGTCGTCTCTCTCTCAATCGACTGCTTCTCGTCAAATCCTGTACTCACTTCCATCACCTTCAACTTGCAATCCCTTTTCTAATGCCCAGTTTTACTGCATTTCCAACATCTTCTTGTCGACTAAACTGGGGATTTAGATCTACCCTTCAACTTAGAATTTCTACTGAAGAATTTACCTTTATCTCCATCAACCGGTCAACCTCTCACCACTAAAGCATCTTTGGTCGATTCTTCCATGTTTTTTATTCTCATTTCTTCTGACAATAGAGATGCAACCACATCTTCTAGCGCTAATGTGGTTGTATTACTCCCTATATCCATGACCAAGTTATCCCAAGAGTCTCGCAAATAACATAATATGCTAATACATTTCTCTTCCTTGGTGATTTTAATATCCATAAAAGATAATTGGCTTATAATGGTATTAAATGCATTTAAATGCTCAGTCATCGAACCGTCATCACTCATTCTCAGAAGATACAATTTTTTTCTAAGAAACAACTTATTTACCAGGGATTTCGACTGGTACAAGATTCCCAACTTGTCCCACAATTTCTTGGCCGAATCTTCACCTGAGACATTCAGCAACACCGAATCTGCAAGATAAAGTCGAATCGTACTCCTTGCTCTTCTCTCAAGTTTCTTGCATTCTTTCGTCGACATTCTTGTCGGCATGGTACCCAGACAGACTGATGTCCATTTTTCTCGATCTACAAGGAGATCTTCAATTTTAAGCTTCCAAAGCTCAAAATTATGTCCATTGAAATTTTTTATCTCTATTCTCGAGCTACTTGTCATTCTTTAACACAATCTTTAAAGATTTCTAACTTACCACTCTTATTGTACCTAGGATTCATCTTAGGTTCAAGGTTGTTAAACCAAGTTCTGATACCACATGTTAGGAAATGAGACACACTTCCACGCTAAAGGAGATATGAAAATGTGAGGAAACTCAAGAAAATAAAGGCAGTATTTAGGTTGAGCAACCTATTGATAGTAACCAATTTTCAAGTGGATTTAACTCTAATAGTGGAGTTAATTATGGTGGGGGTCCTAAATTCAAATTTCCTAAGATTGAATTTAAAAAGTTTGATGGAACAAAGGTCTTTACCTGGTGAACCAAATGGAGCAATATTTTGAACTACATAATATTATGGATGATAAATAACAACTTTGAGCTTTGAGATAAAACCATATCAATGATTAGTTAAAAGGAAGCCCCCTTTTTATCATTATACTTGGGGTTTATTTACAAGAGAGTTAGAAGAACAATATGGGAAAGTTTGGGAACATGAATACTTTAGTCAATTGACAAGAATCAATCACCTAGGTGATATTGAAGATTATAATTCAGAATTTCAGGTATTGGCCACAAGGGTGGATGACATAAGTGATGAAATTTGTTGGAATCTTACATGGGTGATCATGGTCCTTGGAATAGTAACAATAATTTATTGTACCCTTGGCTTCCTACTTTACTTTGTCAACCCGGGGTTCGTACAAACTTAAGAGGTGCTATGCACTATATGTGCAATATGCAACTGTCGATAGCAAAAGTTTGAGATTGATCAAAGGCTGAAAATGTGTAGGAAAATTAAATGAGAGGAAGCAACTTTGGACTAATTTTCGAAGGAAACACACCAATATGAAAGTACAACTAATCTAGATTGCATGGAAATAAATTATTCTAACTGCATCAAAGAATATTGAATCAAGAAGATTAAACTGAAGCAAAAAGATGAATTCAATCTAAGGTATGACAACAAGTTGTAATAGAAATAAAACTATATTAATGCATGAATAAAACAAGTTAATTGTCTAACCCTTTGATCAATGGAAAGTTAAATGTCTTTTTAATGTTTATTGATGCTTTCGTGAAAACAAGATTAAGCTAAGTCAAAATATGAGGCTGAAACAAACCTACATGATATTTGTACAGGACTGTGTCGTTTCTACAGGAAACTCCTACATGAAGAAAAACAGAGTCTAAAAGGGTAGTGCAAGTCTTTAAAAGCATAAATAAAGTTAGACTGTAAATAAATGAAGTGAATCCTAGGTTCTTGGCCTTGGGAGGCACCTAGAAGTGCTCCAAGACTCGGATATTGAACATTTCTACAGGATGTCTATTGTGACTAGATAACCTGTGATAACTTTGACAAAATCTAGAATTAGTTATGCAAAGCTATATTAAACTTCAAAAGAGAATAAAATACTATCTAAACATGCATGAAAACTACAGAAATGGTAACAGGGTCCTTGAGCCCTCTTGGATGGGCCCTACCCAAGAAGCACAAGGAGCCTAAAAGAAACTTTAATAGATTGAAAGAAAAACCATCTTTATTTCATATATACCAGTAATACATCAAGAGCGGGAAAGCTTTGAGTTGTCGATACAAGTCTTCACAAAATCTCCACACAATACTTTTCCAAAATTCTCTATATCGCTCTCCTATGATAGAAGTCTGTATATAGCTAAAGAGTTCAACCTCATTTCCTAAATCAAGGAGAGAAATGGGTAAATGAAGGATCTCAACCCTTTAGACAAGTATATTCAATTGTTGTTGATAATAAGTGGTATATTATACACAAAAGGTATAATATACATAATATATTATACATTAGTGTAAAAAGGTATATTATACACAAAAATCCACCTCAATCATGCATTCATTAAGCAACATACAAAATACCCATGAATGACTATTAAATATGGTCAAAAGAAAACTTTAAGTCATTTTATGGTGGAAAAATGTGTCAAAGATGAGACTTTATAATGGATAATAATGGGGCTCGTCATCACCCCCAACTGAACTTTTGCACACCCTTTGTGCAATCAAAATTGGTCTTATTGTCCTTACTATTGTTGTTATTGTTGTGTACCCTACTATTTCTCACTAAGATGTTGTTGTTCAACATTTTCCTATTGTTCATCGCCCTACTATTGCTCCATGCCTTGTTACTGCTCAACAAATTGTTGTTGTTCACCACCATGTTGTTGTTTACAAAATTATTGCCTCATATCACAGGCCATATATTTGGTGATATCTTGTTGATCATGGTATCCTTTATCCTTCACAATGTTGTCCCATTCTTCTTCTTCCTTTTCTGAATTGAGATTAGCCATAGGTGTTACAGGGAGAAGAAGTGGAGGTCTCATCCTTAACCCAATCCATTTAGTCTTCATTTTCCCCAAAGTTTCTTTGTACCAGGGTATCCTTAGGAGGGAAAGTTTCAAGGTATTGGGGGAGTGAGGTTCTCTGAT
>SNQJ01S0146632.1:9441-29046 GCA_010110895.2 Picea sitchensis
TCAGCCTGCAGTTCATCCCACCATAGTGTTGCATGCCCTTTAAGTCTAGTAATGACATGTTTGACCTTCTTGTCTTCCTCGACATCCTCATAGTTGAAGTACTTGTCTAGAGCTCTAATCTGGTCTAGAAGCTCTTCAACATCCAAGTTCCCCTCATACACTGGAATGTCCATTTTTTCTCTAGCACCTATCCTTGCAAGAACCCTGAATAGGCGTTCATCTGCAGCATCTTCGAATGCAACTTCTTCTCCTTCATTTCCAGCTTCATTTTCTCTTTCATCTTTGCTGATATCCCCAACGTCAACTGTGCGCCTCTGTGTTGTCTCAATGGCATCAAGCCTGGCACGTAACTCACACATTTCTCTTTCCATTGTTGGATCAAGCATTGGCCTATCTCTTCGCCTCGACAGCATGGCTGTAAAATGTTCCCCTATTCTCTCTACCACAGAAAGCAAAGAACTTTTTTTGAGCTCTGATACCACAAATGGCGCAGACCCCCGACCCTCGGGCTGAGATCCGCTCAGGATCGTTCTAAATATGCCCTCCTGAGTCTGATTGACACTTTGATTTTCCCCATAGGGAATCCCTCACACACATGATGGTGTATCCACAGGTCCTTATGAGTATGCCCCATGTGATCAAACACAAAGCATCACCCAAATCTCTTGACCTCAATAAGATCACGCCCTTTTTCGAACCGGGACTTTGGGTTTCACGATTTCACGATTTCTGTTGTCGAGTTTCTGGCTCTTCAACCCACAGAAACCCGAAATGTTGAAACGCCGAAATCTTTGGCCGCGTCCTCCTCCACAGTTGTATCGTGTTTCACGACTTCAGGAATTCCAGAACAAAGAACCCCAACCTCTTGTCTTCAAAAATAAACCGAAATGCCAAACCCCGATGCGTTCAACAAAGACTGGCTCCCCAACGGAACTTTTCGTCGATTCGGAGTTTCAGACTTCGCGACTGCATGAATCTGGATGCAAGACTCCCGACTCTTCAACCTCCAAAACCCCAAAATGGTCAACAAGGTTTGACTCTACCTATTGACGAAGGCACACCACCTGTGCACTCCAATGTCTTCTATCTCTGACGTGGACTCTTGCCACCTGTCACTCAAGCTTCCTGGCTTTCGGTACTTGAACAATCCTCCGATCGTTGTTTCTCTACCACTTCGAAACCCTGAATTCTGAAATTACACCTCTACGAAATCAACGACAAGTAGCCTCCCTTTTGATCTGACGACCCACGTTATTTCGGGCTTCCAGATACCGGGAGTTCAAAACTCTCGATCCCAGAACGCTACCTCCTCTGCTTCCCGACACCCTAAGTGCCAAAATCTCGAAATTCATGCCAAGTCCTGTCGCAACTCACGACTTCGGGATTTTCACTCCACTATGCCCCGACTCCTTGTCATCAGGACCCTCGAAGTACTGAAATCCGGACTTCTGATTTGCCGAAAATTTCACTCCTCGCCTTCACACGCAATAATCCATTTCGCGATTCGGGAGTTCGAGTGACCAAGGGATTTGGCTTGCACTCCAGACTTACAAACCCTGATTTGCCGAAATGATCCAATGGCTTAGCTGACCATGATCAACGGTTCATGTTGATCCTTGAAACCAACATAATGGGTTCGTCCAACCCTTATCCACCCTGCAACTCTTCTGTATCCTACAGTCCTCGCGATTTCGTGAGTTCTCCATGGAGAATTTCGACCGTTCAATTTCTTCCCCAAGAACCTCTAGCCCAAACTAACTTGGTGTTCTTTTCCTGGAACTTAACTTATGCGCGATGATTTCGCTTCATGTCTTCCTTTGAAGTGTTCAAAGGTGTTATCCTTCCCGAGCTTTCACTTGCAACCTCAAGTCCCCAAAAGGAATTATGCTCGCAATCCTTGAGGCAATCTTTCAAATACTTCTGTGTATTTGATTCTTCGACTCTGTGCACTCTCGGCAACAACAATCCTTCACTCTTCAACCTTAGTTGATAAATTCTAAGGCTTCAATTAGCCTGTGCACACCTTGCACGACTTCTGTGCTTCACCTGCACTTCTACTAGAATGAGAACAACGATATCTCTCCTGAGCTTTCTGAGGTAAACTCAGAGCCTTGTCAACGCACACCTTGCGGACATTTCATTGCACTCCTTGCAGGAACTCTCTCTCAGGAAGAGAAACAATTGAAACTCATTCTCTTTCTTCTCTCAGAGTTTAAACATTCAACATGAAATCATACATTCAACACAGTATTAAAGCATATGCATAACGGAGAGAATAAAACAACTGTAAGCATACCATTTAGCATGTATAAACATAAAACATCATAACACCATGAATCTGATTCAAAGCTTCATATATTAATTCAAAGCTCCTGTACATGGGTTCTTCCTTTCAGTTCTCTGCTACAACTCTCCTCTTCTATATTGTGCTAATGATCATAATGTTACAATGATACAAGGGTGAGGGTGTCTATATCCGTTTTCCCTTCTACTCTCTAAACTGTCTAATCTATGAATTCAAATCTACCTACTTTCATTAATTACGTATAAATGCCTTTACATTCTACAGATGAGAGAAAATCGCTCAAGATCTGTTTACAACATGCAAGTACGCTTCCTTCAACTACTACATTAATATCTTCTCATTAATTTTCCAAAAGAAAACATTTCAAAATGTGAAAAATGTGTGCTGCGCTTTTCCAACTGTCTTCCGCCTTCATGTTTGCTTGGCTGGCCACTTACGATGCTCCTGCATCACCTATTGTATCTGAATTAAGACTTTAAGGTTCAATGACATGTTGTGTGTGCTTGTTTCCAAAGGGATCTATTACTTAAGTCATTTTACTGGTGGTTTTCATAATATTACATGTTTGTTTGAAGGCAGGTTTGCAGGCACTCTAATTTTTGGAACTGAGCATAATGATGAGATTTTCATGAACGAGATGACAAATATTAGGACCCAAACTGACTAACGAGATGGCAGGTTTGTTGGTACGCTTTCCTCTTTATTATTTGGTCAAGCTTTACATAACTAACTGTGAGGCTCCGCTTCCTTTCATATTTTTTACTTTTCGATCATTTTTAGTGTCCAGATTTTCCCTACTATAGTATTTCTATATAAGCTACCCAATTATTTTGAATCTGAATTTCTTGTTGAAAAATAGTAGATATAAACAAGGTAGTCATTGTAATGGAAAGTTGGCGTCAATAGCTGAAGTTCCACGCCACTTCATCAAATTATACACAATAAATACATTGATTGTTGATAAAAATCAAGACAGAGAATTGAAATGCGTCTGCGAGCTTAATATTGAAATAAAACTTTAAACCTGTCGTATGTTGAAATGTGTTTGCTGGCTCGAAATAAAATAAAACTTTACAATATGAATAATTAAAAGAAAGTCATCTAAAGGTATGCAACATTCCCAACATAGTGCAAGAATATAAAACACATGTATTTGTATCACAATGCAGAAATAGAATAGAATACAAGAAAGAAAGAAAACAATGACCATTGTTGTTATATAATGTGATTCTAGTGAAATATGAATGTTAAATTTATTTAATATTAAAAAAGGTAATGAGTGGATTTGCAACTTCAAATAAAACAAGGTCTCAAATCAAGAATTTATTTAATATTAAAAACGATAATGAGTAGATTTTCGACCACTACAAAACTTGAATTTATTTAATATTAAAAACGATAATGAGTAGATTTTTTACCACCACAAAACTGTTGTTATATAATGTGATAATTGTGAAATACAAGTGTCAAATTTATTTAATATTAAAAACGATAATGAATGGATTTTCATCCTACAAAACTCTCCATTCAAATAAAACAATAAAACAAGGTCTTAATTTAATAATTTATTTATTATTGGAAACGATAAGAGTAGATTTTCAACTACTACAAGAACCTCCATTCAAATAAAACAAGGTCTCGATTTATCTATTTGTATAGATTAACATTTTTATAAAATAATAATAATAAATCCAGTTTTAAACAAACTGCTTATCCAGAACACATCACATCTTCTTATACCCCTTGTGTGTAACCCAAGAACCCTTCCACTCTTTACATTCTCACATGATGTTCTATCCAATTTTTGAGGGGCTCTTGGTCGTGGAAGATGTGGCTAGTAGCTAAATTCTACAAGTATTTATTTCTATTCTCTTTATTTAACCGTTATATATATATTGAGAATTTCAAATTTTGCATCTTACTGATGACATCTACTTAATGTTTAAAACTATCAATTTAATATATATAACTTTGATATCTCACATACAAGCAATTCAAAATCAGACTGAGAAAGGTACTCGAACTAATAGACTAGAGTGGTGTACTGAAAAAGGTACCCAAATGCCAACAACAACCAACGCCTGCAACAACCAACACCAACAACAACCAACGCCAACAACAACCAACACCAACAACAACCAATGTCAGCAACGACCAACGCCAACCGCGACCAACAACAACCGCCAACCAAATGAATCTCATCGCCATACTCTCAACAATTCGGAAAAGGGTGGACTGACTGATGTGCGGGCAATATATAAAAATGTTTTCGACCGAAAGGTGTTTTCTAACGAAACAAGTTTTCGACCGAAAGTTCTTTCGGCCGAAACATCTTTCGGCCAAAAATATGTTATCAGATGAAAAAAATCCATCCGACTAATATGGTACATGAAAGCCGAGGGAATTTTCATGGTACTGTTCGATTTGACATCTAAAGGTTCGGTCGAAAACACTTGTCTTTCAGACGAAAGAATTAATAATTCGACTGAAAAAAGGTCGCTAGTAATTTTGGAGAACCAAATCTCACAAAAGTGTTACCCACCTTCATGATGTTACCCCATGGAAACCTTGTTTCAACTTACAAGGACATATATCACTGGCCTTGATGAAGATGTTATTAAGTGTTACGGGCATGATTTGTTATTGGGCTTTGATTTCGAGAAGCAATCTGCAACAATAACAACTTTAAATGGCATTCCTCATACAGGTTTGACTGTAATGGAATTGGAAGAGTTTGATAGAAGGGATTCTAAAGATTTGAAGATAGTTAAGAATAGATATTTCAAAGCAACTTTACCATATTTGTTGCAAAACTGTTGAAATAGAGATTTCGCAGCAAGTCTCCTTGTTGTTGCGAAATCACACAATCAGTCTCCATGTGAAAGCATATTCAACTGCCAGATGTGATGAGTTTCTCAAGTAATCATTAGGATCGAAAGATAAATCATTTTTATATTAAAGATATGTAATCGAAATACGTTTTGGTTGTATTAGTTAGTTAAGAAATCAAACCCTAAAATATAGGAGTTCATGGTCATTAGTTAGTAATCAGTTGTAATTCCTTCTAGAATGAGAAACCCTAAATGTTAAGAACCAAATATCAATATAGCATAGAAAATCCTCAGAAAAAGTACTCAACGCCTTGAAAAAGAGATAATTTCAGATAATAAGCCTCTTCAAGGGGGAAACCTCCTTTTACCCCACTTAAATGTTCAAGTACAAGATGTACCCTGCACTTAAATGTTCAAGTACAAGATGATTCGAAATGAAAATGCCCTTGTATATATTGAGACTAGGAGGTATAATTACAACTAATGGCCTAAAGTCACATAAATAAAATAACATTACTAATATAATATGCCCTAAATTAAGGGGTAATGAGCCATTAGGGATTTCACATGCCCTCCCCTTGAGAGACAAGTGTTGTCCTGCGAATGATTGAGAGTAACTCCGATGTTTCCTGTGATAAAAGACTCATCTTCCAAGTGGAATCTTCACCATAGTTTCCATTTAATGAGATACTCAAATGGATCTATTCCTCAACCGGCAAATTCTTGTGTCAAGATGGCTTCGTGCCCACATGATTTTTCCTTCCTCTTGATTTTTTGGCAATATAGTTTGAACTGATCTGTCACCTATAACCTCTTTTAAGCATGAAACATGGAAACCTACCTATGAAGATGCAGACAACTCCAATTTGTATGCCATAGTACCAATCTTTTGCAACACCTTATATGGGCCATAGTACTTTGGTGATAATTCTATTATCCTTCTTATTTGCTTGAGGGACATTTGTTTGTATGGTTGTAGTCTTAAAATACCCAATCCCTACTTCAAAAACTTCTTTCACTATGATGTTGATCTTCTTGTTGTTTCATGACATGTGCCATGGTCGTGTTGTCCTTTTAAGATTTGGAGAACTTGTTGTTGATTCTCGATGTGATCTTCCACCTTTGAACCTTAGATTTTTCTTTTTAGAGAAGAAGGATGGAAGGAGGGTATCCATAGCAGCTGGCAATGGTGTCATTTTGTTGTAGTATGAAAGGAAGTGTTATACCACCATTCTTCCAAGGGTAAACCATTTCTCCAAGGGTAACCATTTGAACCATTGTGTTTGTTTATCGTGAGACAAACAATGAAGGTATCCTTCAATACATTTGTTCACTATCTCTATTTGTCCACGGACAGGATGATAGGATGAGCCATGAGAATTGAGTACCCAAACAAGAAAATAATTGCCCAAAATGTCCATGAAGATGGATCTCTGTCACTACAATAATCTTTTGGTTGCCATGTAGCTTTTTTGAACTGTCTCTGGCTGAATATAACTGTATTCAGATTTAGTGGGATGAGAGTGCACAAAGTGTATGCATTTGGTCGGGCCTATCAACAATCACCATGATGTATAACTTTCCTTCGGGACTTTGGTAACCCTGCGATGAAATTCATGGAAACCTCTCCCCCCAAATGCTGACTTGGGATGGATAATGGTTGTAAAGACTGGGGTCTTAATCATTTCCACCTTATTTTTGGCAAACCAAACATTTTTTCCACAAACCTTTGAACATCGGCTTTAAGACCACCCCAAAAAATCCTTCTTGACTCTATGGTAGGTTTTCAAAATCCCGAAAGTGCCCTCCCACCGGAGAGGTGTAACTCCAATAGTACCTTTGTTTGAGTTGGGAGTTCCTAAATAAATATAAGCGACCGTGTTATAGTGAATCATTTTTCCATAAATGTATCCGGATTAATCGGAATCCCGCTGCAACCTTTGGAATGAGAGTCCACACTTTTCACATTCTTCCATTCATCCCTTGCTTCTATTATCCAATCGGGTTGGATGATCGAGATAACACAAAGAAAGGCCTCAACATCTTCATCCTTTCTGAGAGTGCATCCGCCCACAACATTTTTTCTTCCCCTTTTATAGACGCTTTCAAAATCATAAATCAATATCTTGGCTACCCATTTTGTTGTTCTTTGAAGATAGTCTTTGTTCCAAGAAGCATTTAAGACTATCATGATCCTGCTTTTGACCCTGAAGTGCCTACGTATTAGGTAAGGGATGCTACTTTCCAATGCATGTAGTATTGCCATCATTTCTTTCTCCCAAATGGGTTTGTAAGTCCTTTCCTTTGAGTGGTCGACTTTCAAAAGCCAGGGGCCTTCCTTCTTGCATTAGGACAACACCAATTCCATTTCGAGGCATCACATTCCACAATAAAGGTTTTGTGGAATGTCCTGATTGGTCAAGATAGGATCTTTACACATCACCCTTTAAGTTGTTCAAAAGCTTTAGTTGCCTCTAGAGTCCATGAAAATGAAACCTTCTTAGTTAGTGCTATTAAAGGTGTTGCTATTCTTCCATAGTTCAACAAACTTTAAGGGTAGTAAACTCCGTCAAACCTAAAAATCCTCTAAGATTCTTTAATGTTTTGGGAATCGGGCTAGTCCATCATAGTTTTAACCTTGTTAGGGTTCACTTTGACACCTTCATGAGATACAATATGACCTAGCTCTACCTCCTTTACTCCAAAAGAAACATTTGATGGTTTGGCATAGTTGTTTATTCTTTAGTAGTTGTAGCACCTGTCAACATGTCTACATGATCCTCCCAAGACCTATAGATTAGTATATCATAAAAAATCACTAACACAAATTTTCAAGGAAGGGCTTGAAATGAATTCATCAACCCTTGAATGTGGAAGGTGAATTTGTGGTCATTAAAAGGCATGGCCAAAAATTCACACTTCATGAGTTCGGAATGTTGTTTTTGGATATCTTCTTCCTTCATTATGATCTCATGATGGCCCCTCTAACTGAGATCCAATCTTGTGAAATAGATTGCACCATGTAGTTCATCTAACACCATCAATGACGGAATGGAACTTATCTCGTTACAGTGATCTTGTTGAGCTCTCTATAACTGGACACATACGCGAGCTATCTTTCTTGAATACCACACACTGTGTAGAGTAAGAACTTTGGCTAGGTCTAATAATGCCAGCCTCTAACATTTCTTCAACCATACCAATTTCACTCTTCCTCGGGTTTAAGTGGGTATCTCAGATATTCGGATGTTAGGAGGAACACCCCTGTGAATTAGGTGAATTTCATGATCATGATTTCGAGTGGGTTGAAGACCTTGAACATTTTCCCAAATACTTTGGAATGATTATCAATGATCCTTTGAGATCTTGAGGAATAGATGGCTTAGATGTTTGAACATCTAGTGAGCATAGTTGTGCACAATGCCTTGATGCCCCTTTTCAATACTTGTCATGCTAGCTTATCAACACTCCACTGGTTTCAGATAATTCTTAACTCAATTTCTTTTCCTTCCAATGAAAATTTCATGAAAAAGTTATTGAAAATTAAAGCACACCGCTCCTAATGATTGTAACCATTGATTCCTAGTACAACATCCGCATCACCCATGGGTATATCAATCATTGGATTCATTCATTACATATTCCCATTAGTAGATTGATCTTATTGCATTTTCCCCGAGTAATTGATAGTCCTCCATCCTAATCATTACTTGAAACTCTCATACCGGATATACAGCAATTGAGATCTTGGCTAATTTATAGTGAATGAAATTATGAGTACCGCTTTAACCAATTAGGACTATTACTTTTTATTTTGATGTATCCTTCCGGACCTTGAGGGTGTGAGGAGTGCTAATTCCAGCCCAATGCATTACATGATATCATAGAGTCAAATCTTCATACAAAATTGCTTCTACATTTTCATCTTGAGATGATCTTGTTCTTTTCTCTTCCTTCACAATCTATGTAGAATAATTCTTCTCACCATAATTCTATGCCCTTTACTGCACTTGTTGTCACAATTAAAGCATAAACCTTTTCTTTCTTTCCTCCAATTATTGAGGTGTCAACCTTGTAGGTTGAGGTGTTTTAGAAGAAGGATATTTTTTTCTCTCTATAGATGTTAGGATTATCCCTTCAGCCATAGCCATATTTTTACATTTCTCAACATTTCTTGCCACCTTTAAATGCATTCTCCACGATTTTAGTTCCCAGTTAGCGAACCCTATGTTGAATGTTATCCTTTAAAATTCTATGCGAATACATAAATCAAGTGCTCATCTGAATATCGATTACCTTATATTCAATCTTTGAAAGTTCTCAATGTGCTCCCAGAATTGAACCCTTTGCTTGAGATTTATCAATTACAAAAGAAGGTATTGCTCCTTGTAATCCTCATAGTGTGCTATCATTTCTCCTCAAGTGAAAAATTGTCCAAGTGACTTAATGATTTATGAGAATGCCATTGACACTACAAATTAATGGTTCTAAATAAAAAGAAGAAATTCATACCTTTTGTGTATGTGGTACATTATGGAGATCAAAGAATTGCTCCATCCTAAGTATCCATGTGGATTGGGTCCTTGCATCAAACTTCCTATATCAATCTTAGGAACGGGTTGGTCTTCAAACCAAAGTTGGAGTTTCTCCATTCTGATTCTCCACCTTCCTTGTGTCCTCATCATGAATTTCATGGGATGCATTTTCACTTCTTTAGGTGTCTTCTCTGCTACAACTCTTTTTTCAATACTTCCATGATCTCCCTTTAAACCATTCATCTTAGTATCCAACTTAGCTTCCATTGAATCCATATATTCCAGTATCCAACTTAGCTTCCATTGAATCCATCTTAGTATCCAACTTAGCTTCCATTGAATCCATCTTATTTTGTAGTTCATTTTATGTCCCTAATGCATTTCTTCACCTTCAATAAGAGTCCAAGTAGGATTTCTAGAGGCTTATTTGGTGTAGAAGTTCCCTTTGGTGGTATTTTGGCCAAGTATCACTTTTGAACCTTGATTTTGAGGTGGTTCTACAAGACAAGATTTCTTCTGTATCTCCCAAGTTTCCTACCTTCCTGGTATGAAAATTTCTTTTATAAATTTCTATGATATTTATTCTCCGTAATGCCACACGTCAGATCAAAATCGATGTCAAGTGGAATTTATGGTAACTTCCCAATAACTTGTCGATTTTGACTTTCCATAAGATCTAACTTTGTATAGTGTGCCCCTATTGTGGCCAATTTATATGAAATTTCAAACTCATACCTAAATACTACGTGACCGCCCACAATCCAATGAAACCATTCCTACACAATTTGGATACTCTAAGAAAAAATTATGATCTTTTCTTTTACTCCTGGAAAATCCCTTCTTGAGAGACTAGTCATTGTGGACTAGTCGACTTATCTTGGCTGTGGTGTATATTCAAATTTAAGATGACCTAGAAGCTAAATTGTTTTACCAAAGATACCTTACTAATTTCTCAGGAATAGCCTCCTGAGTTCAAGGTCTGAAACATTGCAAAAACGTTTTATAGCTTAAAATTCAAGAATGACTCCGGGCTTCAGGATGATTCCAACCCTATCTTGTACAACTTGTATATCCGAAAGTATAAAGCTCCTCGGGGAGCTGAATTTTGAACCCAACGTATCTTTATCCGGCTCTACTAAATATCCTTCAAGTCATTCCTTCTTAAACGTTGTAGAAAATGTTATAGTGAAATTCCAAGGTGTCTCGGATGCAGTAACTAAAACCAAGACCTTGAGCTTTGATACCATATGTTAAGAACCAAATATCAATATATATGAAAAAACTTAAAAGTACTCAATCACCATGAAAAGAGACAATTTCAGATAATAATCCTCTTCGAGGGCAACCTCCTTTTACCCCACTTAAATGTTCAAGTACAAGATGATTCAAAATGAAAATGTCTTCAGATATATAGGAGACTAGAGGTATAATTACAACTAATGGCCCAAAGCCTATTACAAATAAAATAACACTACTAATATAATATGCCCCAATTATGGGTAATGAGCCAACATTAGGGCTTAACACTCAAATATTTTAGACTTCATTGAGTTAGAAATCGTAAATGTAATTATATATATGGGGAAGAAAACGAGGGTGAAGCGGTTAAACAATTGAGTAAGAAAGAGACTATTGGTGCTATAACATTTTCAGAACTATTCAAAATGGATCAATTGAAAAGTACATAAATTTTGAGCAGAGATTCATGTGTTGATGTATTTAAGTTCATCATCTCTCTTTTGTGTGTGTTATCATTTCATTGTTTTCATCTTAATGTTTACTTCTTCAGTATTTAGTTGAAATTAAGTGATTGCAGAATTCATCTATGATGCTATGTTTTCATAAGAGTTAGATACTTTCATGTTTTCCTCTAAAATTACTCTCTTTGGGATTCATCCTGTGATTGATTCTCCAATGTAATGGTTTGTTAATATTCATTTCCTCTCCCATACTACAACGAACTAAAAAGATTGAAACATCAGTTGTCTTGCCTTTATTTTGATTGTCTACCGCCCATCATTGATCCTTTCAATTAATAGTTTCAACTTATGACTCCATGCCCAATGGTTATTTTCTCCTACTCTGCCACCAATTTCATAAACACTGTCACTTAATTGAATATCTAGTCATTGTGCTTATAAAATAACCAGTCTTTTATGTGGCCGAGTTATCAAAGAAAGCCCTCTATGTGTTGGAAGTGATAGCTTCCAATATACAAGTTGGTTTGTGGTTACCTCTAGATTTTCCTTCTACAACCAAGGAAAATTATAGAGTGATAGCACCTAACATGAACAAAGGAAGCAAAAGGCAAGGGCACATTGAATAAGAAAAAGAGGAAAGACAACAAAAAGAATGAAGTAGCAAAAGAGACGCACATAAAAAGGGAGATGAAGACACAAAGCAAAAGACAAAGAATAAATAAAGACAATGAAAATGTAGGAAAGAATAAGCAAGGTAAGAATAAATAGTATCGTGTGTTGAAAACGTGAGATGCAAAAGCAACGAATCCATGAAAAATGGAATTCCTAAGAAGTTTAATGGTCCTCCTTAAATAATTTTTTTGATGACAGAAATAAAATGGTCTTGGTCCAATGCATGTATAAGGGCTAGATTAGCCTAAAGTGAAAATTTGACATTGTATGTACCTAAATCAAATGTTGATGTAAGCCTTGATGAGGCAAGTATACCCCCATAATTTTAATGTTGAATGATTCATAGTAAACCAAAAACCACTTGTCATGATTGTTGTCACTAGAAATTTCTCTTGGCTGTAAAAGTGAAATTCCTAGCACATTTTCAACCAAATTTTGACTGGCAAGTTGGCCCTTCCAGCTAAAGGGGGCTCCCTCATATGACTTCAAAATATGGGCTGCTCAATCTCACCAAGCAACACTTGAACATAAAAACACAGTGGCCAGATTTAAGATAATGAAGCCAAACAAAGGATACACATGGCTTAGGAGAAGAGATATCAGACTGGATAAAAGGTTGTAAAACTCTCAGATCAGTGACCTAAATCTATTGGGCATTGAGTCATCAAACATAGTACAAAAACTTTCTCATGAAAAATAGAAGAAAAGAGGAGAAACAATTAAATCTCATACTTGCAGAGGGAAAAAGTAATCTCTATAAATATGAGATGAAGAAAAGACCATTTACCGGGCATTTCCAATGATGAATCCAACAAAAGGACAGTGAATTCATATAAGACAATATATTAGGGTTATGAATAAGTAAAACATGTTAAAAACAAAGGTCATGTTTTACTTACAGTAAAACTGAGGAGATTATGTCTCAAATGATTATTTTATAATTGCAACAGTGGAGGTTATACCAAATTGTTACTTCTATAACCCTAATAATGATCTTACTTAAAAAAGTCATGAACAATGATGGCATAATGAGAAGCGAAATACAGAAAATAGAAAAAGAGACAAGGCTCTGTTGAAGAATGAGCAATGAATCCAATAAACTAAAGCTTGTTGTCTAAGAATATTGACAACAACCAAACAGACAGAATTTACAGAAAATGAAGCCTTGCTGCCTAAAAATATTCCTAAACTCTCCAACCTCCTTTCCCTCATACAAAGCTCTTTTTTATAAGTACATAGATCCTCTGTCAAAACTAAAATTGGTTTGTTGACAGTTCAATGAAGATATTCTTTTCTAATATTTTGGAACCAAAATTTTCTTTTTTATTCCTTGAATTTTAATTTAGAAATCGTGAAGCTCCAAGTGATAACTTTCTTCCAAAATCTTTGCAAACGTTCAACCAATTATCATTAAAAACATCATTAAAATCCAAAGCAAAACCAAATCTACAAATTATTATTACCATTTATACATTTATATGGAGAAAATGAAATAAAAAGCAAAAATAGATCCCAAAATATGAGATTAAATCATTTTCCAGATGTTATATTATTGACATATGAACAATCTAGAATGAGATCTGAATCTGGAAAATGTTCTAATTATTAATTTTTTTTAAAAACGCATTCAGAAAACTCAGTTTGTTTTAATTCCTTAGTCTATTTTCTGATGAATTTTTGGAACGTTTATCCTATATATTTCCCAAAACACATGGTCCCAAGTCATTCTTCTCTGTTTAGTATTTCCAACGAGCCCTCACAAGCCTGATTTTGTGCCCCGGATCTCGAGTTATGACCTCCCGAAGTCAGGGTCCTGTAACTGCTTATTTGCGAATTGGTGAATGGTTTAAGCATTTTGGGTAATGGTTAAAAAATAAAAAAAATAGATATCCCACATGCATGGGATGGAACAAAACTTTAGTGTTTATATACATAAATGTGTATAAAATGATTTTGTGAACGTGGACTGGTGAGACCGTAGTGGAGGGAACAGTTAGTTAAGTTTGATTTTAAATTTTAAATATATTAAAATTAAGTTAGTGTAGATTAAAGTGAATGTACGTGGAGTTTTAGGTGGGATGGGGTAGAGTCTAGGTGAGGTATACGTGTAAGGTGGGATGTCTAGGTGAGTGGGGTAGGACTTAGGCTTAGGTGGGGTAGTTACTTGGACTTTGGGGGAGAGGAAGTATGTGGGGATGAGTGGAGGTAGACTTTTGTGGAAATGGGTTTTGATAAAATTCCTGAAGTCTACATCACTATAAAAAAAAATAATAAAACATTAATTAAATAAAATAAATATTATATATATATATATATTAATAAAAAATAAATAACATTTACATTAAAATATAAATTAAAATTTAATCATTTAAAATAAATAACATTAAATTAAAATTTAAAATGATTAAATATAAAAAGTTGTCATGTATCACGTGTGTCAAGAGGTAGGTCGTGTGGTTATGATGCATTGCCGTCCCAAACATCAGCTGTGAGAAGGAAGAAAGAAAGTGATGGGTACGAGTTCAGCTCTCCTGGTGCTTTGCCAATTCGGAATGGAAAGGACGATAGCCAGCCGGGTGGAATTCTAACCAACTCATCAAGCTTGCAGTAGTTTTTCGCAATCAGATTGACCTTCCGGCTCCTAGTTCCGATGCTTCGTCAGCCCGCTTCGCTTCCATTCGATAATACTCGGATATGTGTCAAGCGTGTCAAGAGAGGTGAGAATTAAATTAATTTAAAATGATTAAATATAAAAAAGTGTCATGTGTCAAGAGATGTGAGAATTAAATTAAAATTTAAAATGATTAAATATAAAAATTTGAGATGTGAGAATTAAATTAAGTATTCAGATTGAGTATTCGCTTCCATTTCGATAATACTCGGATATGTGTCAAGTGTGTTAAGAGATGTGAGAATTAAATTAAAATTTAAAATGATTAAATATAAAAATTTGTCATGTGTCAAGAGATGTGAGAATTAATAATGTTGATGTGGTAAAATATAATTTAAAATGATTAAAATATAAATTAAAATTTAAAATGATTTAATACAAAAATTTGCCATTTGTCAAGAGATGTGAGAATTAATAATGAGATGTAAGAATTAATAATATTTACATTAAATTAAAATTTAAAATGATTAAATATAAAAATTTGTCATATGTCAAGAGATGTGAGAATTAATAATGTTGATGTGGTAAAATATAATTTAAAATGATTAAAATATAAATTTAAATTTAAAATGATTTAATACAAAAATTTGACATGTGTCAAGAGATGTGAGAATTAATAATGAGATGTAAGAATTAATAATGTAATAAAATAAATAAAATTTACATTAAAATATAAATTAAAATTTAAAATGATTAAATAAAAAAATTTAATCAACATTAAATTATAATTAATAGTGTTGATGTGAGAATTAATAATGTTTAATCAACATTAAATTATAATTAATAATGTTGATGTGAGAATTAATAATGTTGATGAGGTAAAATATAATTTAAAATGAATAAAATATAAATTAAAATTTAAAATGATTAATTTCAAAAATTTGCCATATATCAAGAGATATGAGAATTAAGAATGAGATGTAGGAATTAATAATGTAATAAAATAAATAACATTTACATTAAAATATAAATTAAAATTTAATCATATGTGAGAATTAATAATGAGATACAAGAATTAATAATGTAATAAAATAAATAACATTTACATTAAAATATAAATTAAAATTTAATCATTTAAAAATAAATAACATTTACATTAAATTAAAATTTAAAATGATTAAATATAAAAATTTGTCATGTGTCAAAAGATGTGAGAATTAATAATGTTGATGTGAGAATTAATAATGTAATAAAATAAATAACATTTACATTAAAATATAAATTAGAATTTAATCATTTAAAAATAAATAACATTTACATTAAATTAAAATTTAAAATGATTAAATATAAAAATTTGCCATGTGAGAATTAATAATGTTGATGTGAAAATTAATAATGTAATAAAATAAATAACATTTACATTAAAATATAAATTAAAATTTAATCATTTAAAAATAAATAACATTTACATTAAATTAAAATTTAAAATGATTAAATATAAAAATTTGTCATGTGTTAAGAGATGTGAGAATTAATAATGTTGATGTGGTAAAATATAATTTAAAATGATTAAAATATAAATTAAAATTTAAAATGATTAAATACAAAAATTTGCCATTTAAAATGATTAAATATAAGAATTTGTCATGTGTCAAGAGATGTGAGAATTAATAATGTTGATGTGAGAATTAATAATGTTGATGTGGTAAAATATAATTTAAAATCATTAAAATATAAATTAAATTTTAAAATGATTAAATACAAAAATTTACCATATAAAATATAATTTAAAATGATTAAATACAAAAATTTGCCATGTAAAATATAATTTAAAATGACTAAAATATAAATTAAAATAAAAATTGATTAAATACAAAAATTTGACATGTGTCAAGAAATGTGAGAATTAATAATGTTGATGTGGTAAAATATAATTTAAAATGATTAAAATATAAATTAAAATTTAAAATGATTAAATACAAAAAATTGCCATGTGTCAAGAGATGTGAGAATTAATAATGTTGATGTGGTAAAATATAATTTAAAATGATTAAAATATAAATTAAAATTTAAAATTTAAAATGATTAAATACAAAAATTTGCCATGTGTCAAGAGATGTAAGAATTAATAATGAGATGTGAGAATTAATAATGTTGATGTGATAAAATATAATTTAAAATGATTAAAATATAATTTAAAATGATTAAAATATAAATTAAAATGATTAAAATAATTAAATACAAAAATTTACCATGTGTCAAGAGATGTGACAATTAATAATGTTGATGTGGCAATACATCATGTAAAATATAAATTTTAAAATTTAAAATGATTAAAATATAAATTAAAATTTAAAATGATTAAATACAAAAATTTGCCATGTAAAATATAATTTAAAATGATTAAAATATAAATTAAAATTTAAAACGATTAAATACAAAAATTTCCCATGTGTCAAGAGATGTGACAATTAATAATGTTGATGTGGCAATACATCATGTAAAATATAAATTTCAAAATTTAAAATGATTAAAGTATAAATTAAAATTTAAAATGATTAAATACTAAAATTTGCCATGTAAAATATCATTAAAATGATTAAAATATAAATTAAAATTTAAAATGATTAAATACAAAAATTTGTCATGTGTCAAGAGATGTGACAATTAATAATGTTGATGTGGCAATACATTGTGTAAAGTATAAATATAAATTTAAAATGATTAAATACAAAAATTTGCCATGTGTCAAGATGTGACAATTAATGTTGATGTGACAATACATGGCGTAAAATATAAATATAAATTTAAAATGATTAAATACAAAAATTTTCCATGTGTCAAGAGATGTGACAATTAATGTTGATGTGGCAATACATGACGTAAAATATAAATATAAAATGATTAAATACAAAAATTTGCCATGTGTCAAGAGATGTGACAATTAATGTTGATGTGGCAATACATGACGTAAAATATAAATTAAAATTTAAAATGATTAAATACAAAAAATTGCCATGTGTCAAGAGATGTGACAATTAAAGTTGATGTGGCAATCACATGGCGTAAAATATAAATTAAAATTTAAAATAATTAAATACAAAAAATTTCCATGTGTCAAGAGATGTGACAATTAATGTTGATGTGGCAATACATGATGTAAAATATAAATTAAAATTTAAAATAATGAAATACAAAAATTTTCCATGTGTCAAGAGATGTGACAATTAATAAAATGATTAAATACAAAAAATTGCCATGTGTCAAGAGATGTGACAATTAATGTTGATGTGGCAATACATGGTTTAAAATATAAATATAAATTTAAAATGATTAAATACAAAAAATTGCCATGTATCAAGAGATGTGACAATTAATGTTGATGTGGAAATACATGGCGTAAAATATAAATTAAAATTTAAAATAATTAAATACAAAAATTTGCCATGTGTCAAGAGATGTGTCAATACATAGCGTAAAATATAAATTAAAATTTATAATAATTAAATACAAAAAATTGCCATGTGTCAAGAGATGTGACAATTAATAAAATGATTAAATACAAAAATTTGCCATGTGTCAAGAGATGTGATAATTAATGTTGATGTGGCAATACATGGTGTAAAATTTAAATTTAAATTTAAAATGATTAAATACAAAAAATTGTCATGGGTCAAGAGATGTGACAATTAATGTTGATGTGGCAATACATGGCGTAAAATATAAATTAAAATTTAAAATATTTAAATACAAAAAATTGCCATGTGTCAAGAGATGTGAATGTTGATGTGGCAATACATGGTGTAAAATATAAATTTAAATTTAAAATGATTAAATACAAAAATTTGCCATGTGTCAAGAGATGTGACAATTAATGTTGATGTTGAATACATGGCATAAAATATAAATTAAAATTTAAAATAATTAAATACAAAAATTTTCCATGTGTCAAGAGATGTGACAATTAATGTTGATGTGGCAATACATGGCGTAAAATATAAATTAAAATTTAAAATAATTAAATACAAAAATTTGCCATGTGTCAAGATATGTGACAATTAGTGTTGATGTGGCAATACATGGTGTAAAATATAAATTAAAATTTAAAATAATTAAATACAAAAAATTGTCATGTGTCAAGAGATGTGACAATTAATGTTGATGTGGCAATACATGGCGTAAAATATAAATTAAAATTTAAAATAATTAAGTACAAAAATTTGCCATGTGTCAAGAGATGTGACAATTAATAAAATGATTAAATACAAAAATTTTCCATGTGTCAAGAGATGTGATAATTAATGTTGATGTGGCAATACATGGTGTAAAATATAAATTTAAATTTAAAATGATTAAATACAAAAAATTGTCATGTGTCAAGAGATGTGACAATTAATGTTGATGTTGCAATACATGGCGTAAAATATAAATTAAAATTTAAAATAATTAAATACAAAATTTTCCATGTGTCAAGAGATGTGAATGTTGATGTGTCAATACATGGTGTAAAATATAAATATAAATTTAAAATGATTAAATACAAAAATTTTCCATGTGTCAAGAGATGTGACAATTAATGTTGATGTGGTAATGCATGGCGTAAAATATAAATTAAAATATAAATAATTAAATACAAAAATTTGCCATGTGTCAAGAGATGTGACAATTAATGTTGATGTGGCAATACATCGCGTAAAATATAAATTAAAATTTAAAATAATTAATTACAAAAAATTGCCATGTGTCAAGAGATGTGACAATTAATGTTGATGTGGCAATACATGGCGTAAAATATAAATTAAAATTTAAAATAATTAAATACAAAAAAATTGCCATGTGTGAAGAGATGTGACAATTAATGTTGATGTGGCAATACATGGTGGGCAATGACGTGGAAATAAATAATATATAATGTTGATGTGGCAATACATCGCGTAAAATATAAATTAAA
>SNQJ01S0146633.1:0-10577 GCA_010110895.2 Picea sitchensis
CTGACCCATAGCTTTTTGTCCCTTCGGCAACTTTCCTTTTTTTTGTGATTTTGAAGGTACATGCGGGCTGTAGTGGGCCTGCTAGCATGTACGTTTTGATACACGCGGGTTGTAGTGGGCCTGCTATTGTGTACTTTTAAAAATGGAGTTTTTAGAAGATTTGTTCAGTAGTTTTTGGAAAAGAAGGGATATGAGTTGGCCTGATGCCAGGTAAGCATGTGTGGTGCAATTTAGGGTTATAACACTATCTCTCAGCACAGGATTTGCACATGCTTTGTATGCTTCCTTGAAATATGGATCATCACAATACATATCCTTCAGGTGTTCAAACCCCAAGGTCTTCACCTGAAACTCTTGAAGAATCAAACATCTCCTACCTAATGCATCAACAACTTTTTTAGCATTCCCAACAATATGTTTTATGACAAAAGTAAATTTTTTCATAAACTCAATCCACTTTGCATGCCTCTGATTCAATTTTTCCTATCTGGTTATGAATTGTAAGGCTTGGTTATCGCTATACAAGATAAATTCCTATGGAACAAGGTAGTGCCTCCATTTCTTTAGGGCTTGAATTATGGCATAAAACTCCTTATCATATGTGGATTATTTTCTCTTAGTCTCATTCATCTTCTCACTGAAATAGGCAACAAGCCTATTATCCTGGCTCAAAACTGCTCCAATTGCAACTCCACTTGCATCGCATCTCACTTTAAATGTCTTTACAAAATTTGGTAAGATCATAATTGGTCATTCTGTTATTTTCTCCTTTAGTATATTGAAGCTCCTCTCAAACTCCTATGTCCATTTAAAAGACTTGTGCCTCTTCTTCACTATATCCATCATTGGTGCACAAATCCCACTGAAATCTTTGATGAACTTCCTATAGAAACTTGCTAATCCATGGAAGCTTCTTACGTCAAACATACTTCTTGGTGATGGCCATTCTTTGATTTCTTTCACCTTCTCTGGATCCATCTTCAGTTCATTTGAAGAGATAAAAAAACCCAAGTAAATGAGTTATGTCTTCATAAAAGAGGACTTCTTCAGGTTTATCAAAAAATTCTCTTGTTGTAGTCTCCCCATCACCAGTTTCATGTGTCTCAAATGCTCCTCTTAGTCCTGCTAAAGACCAATATATCATCTAGATATACAACCACAAACTTGTCAATGAAATCTTTTAGTATTGTATTCATCAACCTCATAAAAGTACNTCCTATGTCCATTTAAAAGACTTGTGCCTCTTCTTCACTATATCCATCATTGGTGCACAAATCCCACTGAAATCTTTGATGAACTTCCTATAGAAACTTGCTAATCCATGGAAGCTTCTTACGTCAAACATACTTCTTGGTGACGACCATTCTTTGATTTCTTTCACCTTCTCTGGATCCATCTTCAGTTCATTTGAAGAGATAAAAAAACCCAAGTAAATGAGTTATGTCTTCATAAAAGAGGACTTCTTCAGGTTTATCAAAAAATTCTCCCGTTGTAGTCTCCCCATCACCAGTTTCATGTGTCTCAAATGCTCCTCTTAGTCCTGCTAAAGACCAATATATCATCTAGATATACAACCACAAACTTGTCAATGAAATCTTTTAGTATTGTATTCATCAACCTCATAAAAGTACTCGGGGCATTTTTTAATCCAAATGGCATAACAAGCCACTCATACAAACCTTCATTTGTCTTAAAGGTTGTCTTCCACTCATCACCCTCTCTCATTCTTATCTAGTGATATCCACTTTTCAAATCTATCTTAGAAAAGAAATTTGCTCTACTTAAACAATCCATTAAATCATCCATTATTGGCAAAGGGAATCTATACCTGATGGTGATCTTGTTAATGGCTCTTGATTCTGTACACATTCTCCATCCTCCATCCTTCTTTGGACTCAACACAGTTGCCACTGTCGATGGACTCAAGCTCTCTCTAACCAAACCCTTGTCTAACAATTCCTGGACTTGATTCTTTACCTCCTTATTCTCTCAAGGTGTCAGTTTGTACGCTTCCTTGTTTGGAAAACTTTCTCCTGGTATCAAATCAATATGATGGATGATACTTCTGATGGGTGGTAATGAGTTAGGAAACTCATCCACCACTATGTCAACAAAATTATCCAACAATTCTTGAACTTCTTCAGGTAAACCATCCATTGAAGTACTTGTGAGGATAACTCTGGGTTTCCTCACCACAACAAACTACATCCCCTGTTCTTTCTTGACTTCTTTCAGGAGTTCCTTCCCACTCATGAGAAGTATGCTTGTGTTGGCTTCCTCTTTCACTTTCTTCTCTTCTATTGGAAACAACATGTGTGTCCTACCATTCTTCTCCAAGGTGTATGTATTCTTCCTCCCATCATGAATGACATTCATGTCAAACTACCATGGTCTTCCCAACAAGATATGGCATACATATATGGGAATTACATCACATAGAATTTCATCTCTATATCCTCCCATCTTAAATTCAACAAGGATTTGTTTAGTAACCATTACCTGGTGTCCTTTCTGCAACCATGAGACTTTGTATGGATTCATATGTGAAGTTGTCTCCAGATCCAATTTCTCCACCATATATGTGGATACTAAGTTATCAGTTCTCCCACTATCAATTATCACTTTGCATACTCTGTCTTTAGTCTTGCAAGTTGTCCTGAATAGACTGTTCCTCTGAATTGGATTTTCAACTTTTGCCTTTGGTTTTAAGAGAACCTTTATCAACATCAGGGATGTTCCATCCTCTTCTCCTTCTGCTTCAACATTCCTTCTCTGTGATTCAGAAATGTGAGCTTCACCTCCTCCTTCTTTCTTTTTCTCAGGACATTCCCAAGACATGTGCCCTCTCTTTCCATAGGAATAAAACCTTACTTCTCCTCCTCTACTTCTTCCTCTTCCTCTTGAATAACTTCTTCCACCACCTTGTCTTCCTCGGGAACTTCCTCCTCTTTCCGAGTGACTGTGTGGTTTTACAGTCTCGTCTTTGGATTTATGTGCCTTGTCATGGGCAACTCCCTTGTCTTTGTTCGGGGCCGGGCTCCTACCTCTACCTCGTTGGCTTTGTTTTCTGGCTAAATTCTCCTCTGCCTTCAGTGAAAACTGATAAGCATCCTCCACTGTCCTCACTAACATCATGTTTATCTCATCCTATATTTCATACCTCAGGCCATTTATATATGTGGCAACTTTTTCTTCACCTTTCTCTCTTTGTCTAGTTATGATGTTCAGCTTGTAGAAATCCTCTATGTACTCTTTAACTGTCATACCCTTCTGTCTCAAGTTCTGAAGCTTCCTGAATAGATTGATCTGATAATATTTGGGCATGAATTTAGCCTTCATCTTGGCTACCATTATGTCCCAATTATTTATCTTTTGTTTTCCCTTGCTTCTCCTCTCAGCCTGCAGTTCATCCCACCATAGTGTTGCATGTCCTTTTATCCTGGTGACAACATGTCTCACCCTTTTCTCCTTATCAACATCTTCATAGATAAAATATTTGTCCATGGATCTTATCCAATCCAACATCTCTTCAACATCCAAATTTCCTTCATACATTTGGACCTCTATCTTGGCTCTAGCTCCCAATCTAACAACTGCTCTCAACAAGCGTTCTTTGGAAACATTTTCACCTACAAATTCTTCGACTTCTACTTCTTCACTCTCTGCATCACTGATGTCTCTAGCATTAGTTGCCCTCCTCTGCACTGCCTCCATCGCCTCTAATCTTGCACAAATCTCTCACATTTCTCTTTCTACAACACGATTGGCTAAAGGTGGCTCCACTCGTCTCCTTTATAGAATTATGCTAACTGTCTCACACACACAGAGTACACCTTCAAGATCCTTTGTCTCCTCTCCTTTTCCTGTTGTCTACAAGCAAAAATTCATCTCTGATACCAGTTGATGCAAACCCCCTTCTCTCCTAAGGTATGCATGACCTCCTAGTCAAGGATCTTCAATTCTGAACCAAATTGGCTCTCTGAGACCTTAATGGTCTCACTTATGAATTAACAGAGACCCTTTTTGTCCCCTTGTGTACGTTCTATGACACTTGCAACCTCTTTCTTCATGGTACTGAGCTCACTGGTTTCAGGCGCAAGCTCCTCTCCCATTAGCCCCTTCTTGCATGTGAACTCAGGCTATGTCCTTGCATAAAAGAATGATTGTGGGTGTGACCAAGAGTGGTTTGGCATCAAACCTCTCTTCTCCCCGCAATTTACCTCCAATTTCCACGTACCCCTTTGTCGATATTGTGGTTCCGATTGTGGCCTGCCCTAAAAATTTTAACGTTCGAGCACTTTCTAGCCCTACAATAAAGTGTGACCGTCGATCTTACGATCTTGATGGTGCCTCTGAACTGACGGTTCACATATTCCCCTTTCAACCCTGCGAATCATATCTTACCTCTTTCAAATCAACAAACAAGATCGATTTCTCCTTTTGGGTGTTTCAATTCTCAAACCTTGTTTTCTCTGCAATGCCTCCACCTAGAGCTTGTGATCTACTGACGCGTGTCCTCTCAAATCAGATAGTTGATATTTACTTCGATTCTTTACCTGGAGTCCATGTATTCATGCCACCTGTCCTATGGATTTGATGGTTGAGATTCTCTTCGGCTCTTCGGCTCTCCGGGCTTCGGGAGTTTCAAATCCCCAACTGAAAATCTCGAAGTGGTTTCTTTGAAGCTCACAATCTGTTGCCATGTGTCCCTATGGATCCGATGGTAACTATCCACTCCGACTCTTAGGGCTTCAAGAGTTTCAACCTCCTGCGCACTTGTTCCTCCTAGAGTGATTTCTCCTAAAGATGATGGATTCCCGCCACGTGTCCTCCGCAACAGATGATTGGGATCTGCTTCGGCCTTCAAGACTTCAGGAGTTTTTCACCCTCCACACTTGGAATCCTATGAAGTGAATTTTCCTGGTGTCTTATATCTATCGACACGTATCTCCTAGAAATGAATGGCCTGGATCTACTTTGGCCTTCGGCTCTTCAACGATTTCACTTTCTCCTTATCCACAAAACTTCTGAAGTACTTTCTCTCTGGAGTTATGGATCTTTCGCCACTTGTCCGTCTTGACGGTGGACGGTCCCTGGCCTCTTCGGGACTTCGGAGAATTCTTGCTTCTATGTGCATGCAGAGGCTTAACGCTCGTGGGATTTACCCAGATCCAATGGTCTAGAATGATCTCGCTCCCTCCTGGATGGATCTTAGCTGGTGACTCGTGAAACCTTCAGAACATTCCTCCCTTTGGAGATTCATCCTGCTATCTCTCTTGAGATTTATCCCTCCTTCTGCCCCTTTAACTCTTTGAAGAGTTACTTTGACACTTAGTTGAATTTTGGGTCTGTGCACTCCTTGCAATAGATTCTTATGAAAGAGTTGGGTTCTTGTAGACGACTGTGCACGACTTGCATTAGTCACTTTGCACTCCTTGCAAAGGGAAAGTTTCGTGCTATATATTCTGAGATTCTGAGTTGAAATAGACTCTGTAAACGCACTCCTTGCAGACTGTGTGCACACCTTGCACGGACTCAGCAAAGAGAAAATGATTGAACCTTATACAAACATTTCATAGTTTCATATACCCAACAACACAACTCATTCATTCATGGAACAAAATGACAAGAAATTGTAAACAGTAGTGACACCATGCATTTGAATCAATTTTCCTTTGTTATATTCATTCCAAAAGTAAAAATGGCTACAACTATGATCAAACAACAACTAAAAGTTCATATTTTCCCACTAACTCACAACAACCTCAATTGGGTGTACAAAACCTCTATTTATCTCAGAGGGTTCTTAGGGTTCCCCTCGACTACTTGTCTACTCGAAAACAAAAAAAAACCTAACTTCTACCTTAGTTCAGTTACATTCAAGACTAGGAGTTAAAACTCACAGATCCCTCGTGATCATCCATCTTCCAAGCATTTGATCTTCTTCCTCTTTTCAATCATCTCCAAAATATTTGCAGTAAACGTTAGCGTTTAAGATTCTGAAATGATTCCAAGGCATTGAGTTGTCCTACCACGCGTGCTCGCTGATGATGCTACTTCATCATTGTTTATGAGGAGGTTGAAGCTTCCCCAATGGAAGAGGTACCCGCAAAAGATGAAACTACTCCACTCGTTGATACACCAGAATATGAACCACTGATTTAGCTGCACTCCCTCACTCGCTTCTGCTTCCCAAACCCTCAAGTTAATTGTCTACATTAATCATAGGAAAGTCATAATCCTTGTTGATAGTGGTAGAACCCATAATTTTATTCATCATCCCATTGCCTAGGAAATCAATTGTTATATCCATGTCATCAACAATGTTCAAATCATGATTTACAATGGTAGTTCCATGAAATGTCATGAGCGTTGTGAAAATGTGCGCCAACAAATTTGATGGTACCACCTGAAATATCATACGTTTGTTATCGACATGGGTGGTTGTGACATTGTGCTAGGTCCTTCCTCATGCATTTTAAGGAATTAACCATGCAATTCCAATAGGAGGGACATCAATATAAGTTCCAAGGAATCACAACAGGCTCCCTTGAGATCATTGGTTCCCATTGAAGGGAAAATATCCTAAAAAAAGGTCATTCAGGATTTTTTTCCCAACTCCATTCCATTCAAGCAGTTGAGACACCATGTGTGAATCCTAACGTCCAATCTATCCTATCCCAACACCAATCCATTTTTTCCACTCCCCATGGAATACCCCCTTCCTTTGGTGTTCATTATCATTCCATTCCTCTAGCCCTAAGAAACCTTCCTCCCAATGTCCTCCCTTATCATCATCCCATTTCCCAGAAGAAACAAATTGAGAAAATTGTTCAAGAATTTATTGAAGCAAGGGTTATCTATCCTAGTACGAACCCCTTTTATTCTCTTGTGGTCATGGTAGTTAATAAAAAAGGCACTTGGTGCATGTGTCCAGACTTTCATTCCCTCACCAAACTCACCATCAAAGACAAATTTTCCACTCCTACCATTGATGAATTGTTGTATAAATTGAGTGGTGCTCAATACTTTACTAAACTTGATCTCTGTTCTAGATACCACCAAATACATATGAAAGATGAATACATTCACAATATTGTATTTATAACTCATGAGGGTCACTATGAGTTCTTGGTCATGCCCTTTGGCCCGTGTAATTCTCCCTCCACTTTCAAAAGTCTAATGAATCATGTCTTCCATCCTTTCCTTTGTCATTTTTTCTTAGTTTTCTTTGAGGATATTCTCATCTATAGTAAAAATTGGAAACCCCAGCTCGCCCATGTGGATCAAGTTCTCCTTCTACTCTCTCAGCAAAAAATTTTCCTCAAACAGTCTAAATGTCCCTTTGGAACCTCGAAAGTGGAGTGCCTAGGTCATATTATTGGAAATCATGGAATACAAGTGGATCCTAAGAAAATTGATGCCATGAAGGATTGGCCTCACCCTAAAACTCCTAAGAGATTGCATGGTATTTTGGGTTTAACGGGATATTATCACAAGTTTGCTCAGAATTATGGAAACATTACAACACTTCTCACTGCTCTCCTTAAAAATAATTCTTTCACTTGGACTCTATCCACTAATGAATCCTTCCATGCCTTGAAAGAGGATATGTGTACGACTCTTGTCCTGACACGTCTTGACTTCAGAAATAATTTTTTCCTCGAATGTGATGTTTCAGGGAAAGGAATTGGGGCACTCCTCATGCAATATGGAAAGCCTTTGGCTTTCACTAGAAAAAAACTCTCAGAGAGACATTTGGGAAAATAAATCTATGAAAATGAAATGTTGGCTATTCTTCATGTTGTGGATCTTTGGTGTTCTTATCTATTGGAGAAACACTTCCAAATTAAAATTGATCATCAGAGTCTCAAGTATTTTTTGGAACAATGAGCTTCATCCATGGAGCAACAAAAATGGGTGACCAAACTATTTGGATATGGTTATGATATCATTTACAAGAAGGAAAAAGAAAATTTGGTTGTGGATGCTCCTTCCGAGAGGTATGAAGAACAAGGGTCCCTCTTTTCCCTCTCCTTCATTGTACCATATTGGCTCCAAGTTGTTCACCAAGAATGGTTGCAAGACCCCAAACTTTCTCTCCTGATCCAACAATTGCAACACTATTCTCAAGCTTCTCCAAGGTACTCTTGGCATAATGAAGAGATTTGCTACAAAGATCATATATATTTAAGTAAGCGGTCACAACTTAAATCCACTATGTTTTATGAGATTCATGCTTCACCCACAACTAGGCATTTAGGTTTTACCAAAACCTATGAATGGGTCAAACATTATTTTTTCTATGATGGTATGAAATAGGAATTTCACACCTGTGTGGTTGAATGTGATACATATCAATTACATAAGGGAGAAACATTAAAATCTCCAAGAACAATCCAACCACTTCTGATTTCCCCTGGTATTTTGAGGGATATTTATATGGATTTCATTGTTGGCCTCCCTAAATCGGGAAATAATTCAATCATCATGGTGGTAGTCGATCATCTTTCCAAACATGCTCATTTTTGTGCTTTTCAATGCCCTTTCACCACATCCACAATGGCTCAAGTTTTTATGTATAACGTATTCAAAATTCATGGCATGAGATCCAACTTTCACCAGCAATTTTTGGTAGGAATTGTTCAGGCTCCATGAAACCCAACTACATCTCAGTACCACCTATCACCCCAAGACTGATGGCTAAACTGAAATTATCAACAGGTATTTGGAAACATATTTGTGGTGTTTTGCATCCGATAGAAAAATTAGTGGGTTTAGTGGTTACCCTTAGCTAAATGGTGGTACAATACATCCTACCATATTTCTACTCACATGACTCCTTTGGAAGTGATCTACGGGAGAAATCCACCGTCAGTTCTCTCATACATGCTAGGTGTCTCCAAGGTTTAGGAGGTTCAAAAAAATATTACATTCCGAGAAACCATTCTCCATACGCTCAAAGAAAATTTGTTCATGGCATTGATCCATATTATTTTGAGAATGACATGAAGGAAGAAATATAAATGATATATAACAATGAAATACACAAAAATATAGAAGATAACACAAACATACAGTGAATCCCAACTTCTATTACTGAATAAGATAGAAAAACACTATAGAACACAAACCGGAAAAATGGGGTACCTTATCTCTAGAAAGAAAGAGATGTTGGCTACGCTTCATTCACAAGAAGCTTTACATCACACTCCATTACATTCCTAAAGGACCTCCTTCACCTGAATTATATATGAGAAAGTGAGAGGAGAATAATTCCCATGATGCATGTGGGATAAATTGGACTAAGTTTATAAAATTCCATAGGCATGTAAAACACTAAGACTTCCTGGGTGGTCACCCATCCCAGTACTACTCTAGGATGAGCATGCTTAACTATAGAGTTATAATGAGATCTGGTGCATCAATGCTATGTTGTAGGCATGTACATAAGACCACTAGGAAATCATTACATGATGTATGTAATTAACAAATGAATTTGACATTACATTCCATTCCCCATCAAAAGGGTGAATATCATGGTTTATCAAAACCACGAGCTCAAAATGGTGATTCAATGGAAAATGTGGATGGCCACCAAGATCCATCTGGATCATTCCTTCCCCCTTAGGAAGAAATGGTCTCCATTGTGTCAAGTTCCCATGGGAGATGGGGAGACTTCTGCTAAATATGAATCTTGGTGTGTTGCTTGCCTTGTTGAATAAGTTGTCTTGTTTAGCTTGTTGAAGGTTGTCATGAACCTGTTGCTGGAGGGGTTGAATATGTTCAACCAATCTAGTTGCATGATCTACCTGAGTGTGGGAGGACTCTATCAGTGAAGATGAAACATGAAGAGTATGAAGGGTTCTGTTATAACCTTGATTGACTCAGCAGTGTGGAGGCACTTCCATAGGTGCAACAAGAACATCTTGGGACTCTTCTACAATCTTGTTGATCTGCTTTTGCTGGATAGAAATGTATTGGACTGATGCTGCAATGGTTGCAGTGACCTTATTTTTACCTTCTGATTGGATTTTGAAGAGGCTAAACTTTTAAGTATGATAGATTACTTTGTGGCATTGTTTCGGTGGGACAATAGTCAGAACTACCTTTGGTATCCTCTATAGCTGACCCCCCAAAGTAACAATCACATTATGTGGTCGAGACTCATAAATATCATGACGCCTCCACATATATGGCTGGCCTAATAGAACATCATAGACTTCCATTGGGGAAACATCACACAATACCTCATCCTTGAAGGGTTTGATGCCATAGGACATGCGACACTACTGGCTGACTTGAAGATCTTGGCCTTGGCGAAGCCACCTAATGTTGTATAGTTGTGGGTGTGGTGTTGTTGGAAAATCCAATTGCTTGACAACCTCCGCTGAGATGATGTTCTTCTTTCTTTTGATATCAACAATAAAATGTAGTGGGGTCCCCTTCACCCACATCTGTGAATGGAAGAGTTTCTCCCCCTCCTCAGGATCCTCTTCTGGTTGGATTGTTGCAGTTGCAATAGTAGCAGTGGGTTCTACATCAATGTTATTTCTCCTTTTATTATTTTTTGAAGC
>SNQJ01S0146633.1:26815-50506 GCA_010110895.2 Picea sitchensis
GATAGAAGCCATTAGAGGATGGTTAGTGCCAAAGAATGTGATAAAGGTCAGATCATTCATGGGCCTTGCAGGCTACTATAGGAGATTTATTGAAGGATTCTCAAAGATTGCACACCCAATCACTTCCTTGCAAAACAAGGGTGTGAAGTTTCAGTGGCCATTGGATTGTGAAAATTGTTTCCAACACTTGAATCAATTATTAACAAGTGATACAATACTAAGGATTGCAGATCCAAATGAATACTTCATTGTATGCACAGATGCATGTAAAGAAGGACTTGGTGGAGTCCTTAGTCAAAATGGGTTTGTTGTATGTTATGAATCAAGGAAGTTGAAGGAGCATGAAAGGAACTATGCCACTCATGATTTGGAGTTCCTTGAAGTTGGGAAATTTTTCAAAGTTGACAACTCTCTATTGTGGGCCATTTGAAATCCTATGGAAGATTGGGCTTGTAGCATACATGATTTCCTTGCCTACATCAATGATCAATCATAATTTATTTCATGTATCATTTCTTAAGAAATATATACCTGATGTTAATCATGTTATTGATTGGAATGTGATTCAGGTGGAGTAAGAAGGCACTTTCCAAGTACATCCAGTACGCATTCTAGACCAAAGATCAAATAGATCCAGAATCAATCCATAGATCTTGTAAAGGTCCAATGGACCTGGTACAATCCCGAGAACGAAGCTTGGGAGCATGAGGATTTTATGCAGGCATAATATCCGCATATTTTTGAGGATTTTGAAATTTTGGTTGTATATGTGTATATATTGCACTGAGGACAGTGCATAAATAAGGGGAGGGGAATGTAATACCCCTAGGTCGAACCCCAATTATAAATGTAAATGCAAATTTACTTAAGCTGGTGAGATATTTGATATCAGTTTTCATGCACCTTTCATGGTATAGTGCACACATGTACTATAGACTAAAATGATGAAGTGTGCACATTCCAGGATACCACGTGCAACCAACTTAAGTACGCGTGATTTTTAGGCCATGAAGACTTTGTGTATATGTTGTGTTTTATAGGCTGGTGATCCAGTTATTATAATCTAGGAGGATTATTTGTTGAATTAGGCTAGAGAGACCAGATACTAAAGGCCAATGAGTCTATTTTTGTATATGTCTTATCATTAATATAATACATCACTGCGTATAGACCAACCACGATAAAAGAGTATGGGGGACTAAACTCCACTAGTTAGGGAAAGGGGGATAAAAGTTAAGGATAAGGGGCTAAGATAGGGAGCTTAAGACAAAAATGAATATTATATTAATATTCCCTAAAGCATAAAGTATGGATAATTATTTTATCCTAAGATTTAAGGATGGGGACAAGTGGGCCAAAGTGGTTCTCAGCATGACAAGTGTCAATTTGGGAACATGCATACATATAGTTTGGACTTAGTTCATTTTCCCATTCATTCCACCATCATTCAGAGACTCATTCAGTTGTCCAATGTACCATTATGTTACTATCATTATACCTGTACCCTACCCGTACCTGTACCTGTATCTGTACCCTTACTTGGTTAGCTTAGGAGTTGGATTGAAGAGGTGGGTTGTCAGACCCATGAGCAATTCTCTCTAGGTGAGAGAATTGTTGGGAATTGATTTCCCGAAGGTGCCAAACTGTAACTACAAGGCTCTGAGAATTCCTGTCTGACCTATTACTGAAGCCCATAAAGGAAGTGGGCCAGCCGAAGGATTGTTGAGTAGAGAAAGGGAAAACTTCCTGGGGTGGGACGGGCATGTGAGGAATGAGGGACTATAGGCTGTTAGTTTGAGTTGCCACCTGTGACGAAGTTTTTTCCTGCTGTCTGAGATACATCATCCTTGCTAGGAATCCCTTTACCCGGGTGGAGTTTAGTCCCAGATCGAGGGTGACCCACTGCTGAGAGTGATGAGAAAAATGGTCTAAGGCTGGGAGGTTCGTGGAAGGTTTGAACACAGTTGGTGATATGTTTACCAATATAAGTAACAATTGTGTGTTAAATTACATGTTGCGTTATTATTTATAGGTTTATTTTTATGGGTTTTTCTTGTTTGTGTTGCATGTGTATTTTTATTATTGTTATGTATGAATCTGGGCATTTGCAGAATGTATTTTTTTGTTTTAAGTTATATATATAAAGTTCCACAATTCAATTTTTTTTACATGGCATAGCCTAGTTGGATGTTGGGGATGTTACAACCAATAACTCATATCCATGCATATACATCACAATTTCATATAAGAATCCATATATGTATTTAAGTTCAATTTTATAAATGTATGTTTATTTTTATCATTCCGTGCATCTATTATACATTCATAACATAACTTGAATTGGTATCTACGTACCGAAATTCCACATTTAAATTTACATGGTTAAACAAATCAAATAGCTATCATCATCGCGAGCATATAAAAATAAAAATAATATCACACAACACATAAATAGGTCCAGATGTACACATCTCAAATATCTATCTCAATCCAACCGAGCCCAAACAAATGTTAAGCATTGAATTACCAAGATGAGTAAACAACAATGTTTTAACTTTATAAGGCTAATGTATGGGACATTACAATAAAAAATTGAATGAATTTTTTCATTGTTCTTTGAGAGAATAGTATTCAAAAGAGTGAAATTTAAAGTCATTCTAACACAAGATGATCATGACACAATACTTAGAAAGGGTCATGTTGGTCTTGGGAATCCACATGTATATCTCAAACCTTTAAATAAAGCTTGGGATATCTTTAAGGGTTCTTGTGATATTAGAAAAAGAGTAATCGTAGATGAATTTAAAGAAACACATAATTGTAATGATAAAGGGAACTATGTAGTCAATTGGGCTTAGCTCGGATGGTTAGGAAGAAACATTGTTATCCTCCCCATCTAGGTTCAATTCCCACAAGTGACATGTCGATATCTTAATGAATATTATTGTAATGGTTTTGAGCCTTGTTGTTCACCGTTCTTGTGCCCTGAATATTCTAGGGTTTGTCGTGGATACCATCCTCAAAATGAGGGAAAGTACTCCATGGTTTTCCCTGAGCTTTGTAACTTGGAAAAAAAGAAGATAAAGGGAACTATGTAATTACAAAAGGTTGTAACTGTGATGATGTGAATGACACCTACTTATTGGATACATTGTGGCTATGCTTACTACACTTGAATGGTATCGGTGATGTGAGATTTATTGTAAAAACTTGAAACTATGTTAAATAATTTAAGTAGTACTTTTTACTAATATTTTCTATGTGTGACATTGTGTTATATGGTAAATTTTATTATATCCTTTGTAATGTTTGATAAACTCAATAATACTTGTAATCCTTTTCTAGTATTTTCATTTTAAATAAAAATTAATTAATGGAAAAATTTAAATGTATTAATTTTCAATTCCAATTATAGAAATCTAATATAATGAATGTTTATTCACTAAATGTTATCTTTACTATGTTAAAATATTTTTTTAATGTTAGAATTATAGTGTGATTTATGAAAACGTAATAATGAAAAATTCAATGATGGAAGTGTGTCTGATATTAAGTAGTCTGGGTAAATGTTTTGGAACATTGTATTTACTAATATTTATGATTGTGGGGACACATTCCAAGGAAACCGATATATTTGACAATAAAAATGTCTATGCTCTGACAAAAACTTATAATTATAAAGATATGAATAATGAATGCTTATAAATGATGTATAACCCATTTCAAAAGACTTGAATGATGGATATTAAATGTGATTGAAAATTAAATGTGAAATCGGGCCTTCTAAAGTGATAAATCTGATTCCAAATAAGCCAATATTGGATTCCAAAATTATAAAATTAGATTCAATATTTGCATTCTTGGAATATGGTTTTCCATTTTCTGACTTCGATTTTGTACTCTGTAATTTTATAACTTTGAGATCTAATATTCACACATTTGACATTGGATATTGCACTTTAGAAACTCCAATTTTGAACTTTGAAAACCCAAATTTTTACCTATCTCCAAAGGGGATTAATAAAAAAATAGTCCAAACTTAATAAAATTGGCATTCATGCAATGCATTCTCTATGAAATGTGGGGCCACATCTTGTCTAACAATCCCTCTAGAAAATGGAGAAAAGGTCTTCAAAATCAAGTAAGGAAATCACAAACTAAAGGTTTCCATCACCAATTTGTACACTATGTGGGAAGAACCTTGCACAACCACATAATTTCATATTGAATAGACCATGCCAAAGTCCTGCAAATAAATACAAAATTTGCAAATTATTTATGAAATTAAGACATTAATTATGATCATAATCACAATGATGAGACCATCAAACTATATAAATGGTGAAAAAAACGTTGAAGATATGTTGGGTCATTGTTTTGTCTCACTCTACACTACCAATTGGCCTCCGTTTTGTCCATTTTAACTTATCCTTACCTATCCCTTCACTATATTTCCTTATGTTTTAAGCTAAAGTGCCAATACAAGCTACAAGGTATTTTATTGCTTAATTCGTTGAGTTCTATTACTTTTTAGTGAATTAAAAAAGTAAAGGAATGATTTCACTAATGATGATTTATGTAGTTCAAATCTGGTTCTTGTAGCACAAATATACTACGAAAATTCCTATAGTAGCATGTTTCTCGAAGCCGTTTTTGCACAGTATTTCTGGACAGATGAAGATGAAGTTGACAAATCCAAGACACAGGTTTTGTGCAAAAGGTCCCAAATTGAGTAGCCGTGGGAAAATTTCCAAAATAAGAAACGGTTTGGAGGATATGGGTGGATATTTAAGATGGATTTTCCAAGAAATCATTTAGTGGCATGAATTCATGTAGCACCTCAATATTCGGATGGTTACGCTTCTTATGGATGAATTTGGGAATACGGTTTTGTCAAAGATCATGTTGTTGTGCTTCTATGTTATCCAAACATATCCAACATCCATTAGTTAACCTCCATTGCCTTAATCAAGTTTTGTTTTGATTGTAGATCCATGTATTTGGGATCTAGTCTCATTTTGTTGTAACCATTTTTCTCCTTTAAGTTGTAAGCCATATGTATAAATGTAAGGAGGATCAATGTAATTAGGGGGAGAATTATGGAATAAAGAAGTTGTTGCATATCAAGAGCTCTCCAATGTAGTATTTCTTGGAAGTGTATGCCAGGGGAGACGGAGCCCCTCCCTTTTGTATATGTTGTCCAATAGTTTCTTTTTGTTGTGTGAGTTTATTCATTTTTTGTAATTTTATTTATGTTGTGTGGATCAAACTTATGCTTGTTGGAACATGAATTTCGTTCTTCCTTGTTTTTCAGTTTGAATGGTGATTATATGAACAAGGAACCTATCATATTTGTAGTTTGATGCAATTGATGGTAACCGATTCTTCATTGATTTGACAACTACTCATGATAGACATCTTGCATGGATGTATTAGTTTCTCCATTATGTTGATTATAATTTCAATTGAAGATTGTCAATCTAACTCATAGAGTAAATCCAATGTAGTACTATTGAATATAATGATCTATATTCAACCTACAATTATACCCTATAATATTAACCATTAAATGACCCTTGGAACTTGTATGCCTCAATGACAGGTTTCCCCTTGTTAGATGAGCCAAGATTGTTGTTAATTACCCTTGTGTAGATTTCTTCAAAGCTAATTTATTTGGAACAATGGTACTATGAGAGGGTAAATACAATTAAAAAATTACATACAAACTTATTTGGATAAAGAGAAAAATAAAACCCCAAGATTTATCTTAAAAAGGCAAATGGTATTGAGCAGAAACAAAGCACAAAGTGACAAATGCACAACCGGAAAAGATGGTTCACTTTATCAGAAAAACTTTATCATCGGAACACATAGAAAGCTTGTGAATCAAGTCAAGGATGGATAATTTGAATTGATATTGTCGTTTGATAACTAATAAATACAAGTATCATTTAAGGCGGGCTTCATTGTATGTGAAATATGTTGAGTAGTGCGGGTGACGCAAAATGCAAGAAAGAAAGATAATATTATGATTTAAGGCAGGTTAAGTGTTAATCCTCCTCTTACGCGAAGAAAGGATATTCGTATTTAGGCGATAGCCTGTCAATCGTACGCGGGAGGTGTAGGCTTGGGCATGAAGGATCCAGTCGAGTTTTCGTAGTTGCATTGTGATGTAGGTTTGATCAATATGTTGTTGTGACTGTGTTCCTATGACATATTTCAGTGTCTGAAGCTTGAGTTCAAGAGTGCTCTTGAGCCTGATTTTTTCTTCACCAAGCTGCTTGAAAGCCTAATGCCGATGGCAGACTTGTCCAATTTCACTAAGTCTTCCTTCTGCTCGCCCTTAAACTCATTTCACTGACTGAATTTAATGAGGCCCTCACTTCCCTGTGCATTGCCTGCCGAGTTTCTGTGTTAGAATCATTCCTGTACTGAGTTTTGTCCATTTGACCTCCACTCACCAACAACCACCAAACATTCTGATGGGTACTGGGCTTATCCTCCTGCAATCTGAGGGTGACTCTCAGTGCTAACACTACCTATCGTCCTATATTATATCCAACCCCTTTCATCACATAACCAACAAATTAAAACTGCCATTTTTTCCTATCATTCGACTAGCACCTAAATCCATCAAATCATAAATAACGCAATCATATTTTGAACATAACCATGCATGATTTGATAACCCCATTGATCGTGATTCGATAAACCTTTTTGTCATCTCCTCTAGTTGACATTTCGAATCACAGTTTTTATTCGAAATGGGTTTTCCATTCACACCCATTCAATGTTTAGTGTAGAGTTTCCAATTATGTGTGTCCCAACATTTCCATGCGATGATTCCTGGTGAACGATGCATATTGCATATGGGTAAAGGAAGTATGTGCACAACTCCTCAATTCAAAATATCAACACGCTGACCGGGCCATAATGGAAAAGCAACTAGGGCACCAATGATTTTTTTGAGTCTTGCATAGTGGATTGTGGGGGAGCTGCGTAGACTGGCAGTACCCACCACATAGAAAGGGCATGGAAGCCCACAACTGAGTGTGGCAAGGAACTGTCCGACATGGCAAACGAATTTCAAATTTCTAACCACCAATTTAATGAATGCATACAGGGTAACTTTGAGTAATTGCCACCTTCCTTAAGAAAAAATGACGAAGAATATTCTTGATTTATCAACAATTCTAATGATAATGGGAGACTCAGTGGGTGGATGCCACAGAGAGAAAAACTAGTCATTTCCCACCCCAATGCAGCAGCACGCTGCCTGTGGTGTCCACAACTTTACAGTGAAATCTCCAGCTTTTCACTTAATGCCCATGTGCACGCTGATACTTACAAAACTAAATCTGTTCACATCTCTACAGTTACTGCAGACTGAACAAATCCAGCAAAGTCATGTGTCTTCAGACTGAATAAATTTCCCATCTCTTTCTTTTATTTCATATTTTTATTTTATTTATTATTATTTTTAATGATTATGGTCAATGTTCCTACACTTTCAAAATTAATTTCTTGATAAATTTTCTTTAAGTTAATATCCTCCCATAAAAAGGTTCAAGCCTCTTTACATTTCCATCCCTTGAGATTTGGGATATTTATTCTGGATTTGAGATATATATTCTCGATCTACATAGTATTTGATGTTTCTAAATACAATCCATCCACATATAATTTTATTAGGTTTAAGAAGCATTGTTCCGTGCAAACATCACATGGCCATTTATGACACATCCACGTGTTAAGACTACACCCCCATTATCAAACTTTTGGTTTTTTCCATCAGCAAACCTTAACCTAAGATTCGTAATTCATGTAATGTCTACTTCTAGTCCAGGTGGTAAGACTGCGCCCCACTATCATTTTTTTGGTTGTTTTTGTCGACAAACCTTCACCTAAGATTCCTAATTCATGGAATGTCTACTTCTAGTGTTGGACAAAATGACATAAGATTTATAAAAAATATATTTTGTATTTAAAAATTATGATTTAGAGCACAATAAACCTAACACCAAGGGATTGTGTAGATTGTAGACTATGTCTAAACTTAGGATTTGATCTTTAACACTAAGGTTGTATTTAAAAATTRTGATTTAGAGCACAATAAACCTAACACCAAGGGATTGTGTAGATTGTAGACTATGTCTAAACTTAGGATTTGATCTTTAACACCAAGGGATTGTGTAGATTGTAGACTATGTCTAAACTTAGGATTTGATCTTTAACACTAAGGGATTGTGTAGTTTGTAGACTATGTCTGAACTCAAGATTATTTGAGCTTTGTTAATAGATCCAATCAAAGAGTTGAAGATTATTTGAGCTTTGTTAATAGATTTAATCAAAAGATTTTTTTACTTATAATGACTTAGAGAAATTTGTTATCAATTTATGTATTCATTAAGATTAATTAAAAAAAATAAAATTAGAGAAGCACAATTTAGAATTAAGTAATTTTATTAATTTCATTTTAATTGAAATATTTTGATGATTCTTTTGTTATTCATAATGATTCAAAATTGTTTATTGATTTGATCATTTTTCAACTATTTGTATTCCAATGTCCCTTCACACAATTTCTACAATTGTGATGGCCCAACCTCCAAGTATCGTCATATCTATATTATTTTTTGCTAGTGTGTTTATGACTTTTGGGACTACCCTTTAGTTAGGAAATCATGACCTAGTAGCATCTAAGTTGTCAAAATCCCCTGAGAATCTCACTTGACCTAGACCACACGAACCCTTAGTCGACTATAATTTTTTAGATGTTTTCTCCTGACTACAAAAATTTCCGAACCTAGATCACCTTGCAAATGAAACCCTTCAAAACCACTCAAACTAACAAGATTTAATGTCCACATATTCCCTTTTCTCAATTTCCTTTTACAATAGTTTTATAAACAAAATTTACATATAATCACGTTAAAATTTATAACTTTAAAATTCTCCCACTAACTAATTCAATAGTACCTACTTTATAAGCACCCTATACTAACATCACTCTAATGATGTTGAGAAAGGGAAAACCCACACTTATAATTTTTAAGGATGTAAAGGATACGTTTCTTAAAAAAATAGAGAGATATGGTCCAACCCCTCGCAAGAATCCTTACAATAAATAATATTCAATGGAGACTTGATACATTTTCAAATAAATTTGTTCATCTTTATAAGAACAATTTTTTTTTAATTTTATTGACACCCAATGGAAACATCACGTTAATATTTGGAAATTAAAAATAAATAAATAAAAATTAATTAATTAATTTTTTTTTTAATATAAAAGATAAATTTCTTAAAAAATGAGAGAAATGGTCCAACCCATTACAAAAATCCTTATAATAATTAATATTCAATAGAAACTTAAATACATTCTCAAATAAATTTGATCGTCTTTTTTAAAAATCTAAAAGATAAGTTTCTTCAAGAATAAGAGAAATGGTCCAACCCATTACAAGAATCCTTATAATAGTTAATATTCTCAATGGAAACTTAAATACATTTTCAAATAAATTTATCATCTAAATCCTTATAATAAATATTCAATGGAAATTTAATACATTCTCAAATAAATTTGATAATCTTTGTAGAAGTTATTTTAATTTTAATTTGATAATCTTTGTAGAAGTTATTTTAATTTTAATTATATTTTTAAATTGATAAAAAATGTTTTTATATTATTTTAATTTTAATTATATTTTTAAATAAATAAAAAATGGTTTTATAATTAGATTATTTGTTTGAATGTTATATGTGGATAATTGGTATTTGTTTAAATGTTAGTGGATTAAATTGTGATTAATTATCATAATATATAACTATCAAGAGAAGAGGGAAAATAAGGAAGAGGGGACAAAAGAAGATAGGAAAGAGATCGGAAGAAGGAAAATGGAGAAGGGAAGATGAAAAAGAGAAAATAATAGCGGGGAGAAAAAAATAAGATTGTGAAGGGAATAAGAAGAAGAGGAGGAGGAATAAGGGGAAGGTGGAGAAGAAGATGAGGAAAAGAGGAAAGTGGACAAAGGGAAAATGAGAAAGTGGAAGGAGGAGGAGGGGAAAATGAGGAAGATAAAGAGAAAGGAAGGGAAGAAGAGGAATAAGAAGATGAAGAGGATTAAAGAGAAGAAGAAGGGGAAGAGGAAGAGAGAAGTCCTTACCCATGATAGATATGTCCTTAATACTTTACATTGTTTTTCATTTTTGTTATATTTATTTTGTTTTTTTACATTTTAAACCTAACCTATGAAAGTTTTGACCATGACTCTACCATAAAACCATTGCCTCAATTAATTTTAAGCACAACAAACATAATGAATTTGAAAAAAATTATAACATCTATAAATACACATATAATAATAATAACCATAATAAAACAATATTAAATATCACATATCTATCAGGTGACCATTCATTGTATATATATACAAACTATCACATGTTATGATAATCATCAAACGTTTGTATATTCAATACATTATATTTATTCTATATGAATTTTTAGTAGTCATCCTTTGATTTTGGATATGAAGTCTAATTTTGTTCATGTTATTAGTGTTCATTATAGAGTATTTCTATCACAATTTAAGATGAACTATGGTAATGGATATTAACCACAACTACACACTTTTAAGAGTCTATTTGATCTTGGCCTTCCACCACAATTTGACTTTTGAAACATTTAAAAATAAAATATTATATTGGAGAAAAACTTATCTCGATGAAATATATCAATCGGGAAAAAAAATATATTTCGGCAATTATCAAACATCAATATATAAGTTCACTAAAGCCCCAATAAATAAGGCATAATTTCATATTAAGTTACCAATTGTAAAATAAGTTCATGGAATACTTTAGTTAAGGTGTACAGGTCCTCCTTTTAGTAACAAATGTATGCACTCTGGGGGTAATTCATTATCAATCACCCTACGTCCAAATAAAAATTAGTGCTAATAGATATGTTTATTGACACTGCCAATAACAAGATTTATTCAAATGTCTCTACCATAATAATCTTACTCACACTTTTGGAAGACACCAAACACACATTAAGAAAACCTATGAGAGGACATATATAAATAAATTAAGCTAAAGATATTGTCAATAAAGAAATCACCATTGTTCATGTGAGAATAACATGTTCTCATGTGTTAGAACATTTTTATTTTTATTTCCAGGGCTCAGGTGACGGTCGTCAACGCACAAAGCAGGCCAAGGAAATTACAATGGTGATTTTCCCCTACACAGGTTCAATGTGGCGCTACCTCTAAACACAATTGGAAGGAATCGAAAGTTAGTGGATGGATAGAAGTTTCGTGAGGGCACCAAAAGTAGTCGGCGTGCCCAAATATCACCTCTCATACAGATCGAAGGTCGTTGATCATATCGGGGCTGCAACATGCGTGGACGTTAAAATATGAGGGGTGGGCCGGGATCGAAACCATGGTTTCGCGGAGAAGTGACGTGTCAGTCGGAGACGCATATCGGACCCAAAGGTGGTGAATATTCAAACCAATATTAGCAGCCCCGATATGCGCATGTGCGTACAACACCCTATCCTAGATCGACAAGTGGTCGCTCCACAAATGGCTCGTTGCACTCCGATCCCAAGGAGGGGTGAACCAACGAGGTAAGGTTGACTTCCACAACCGTAGCGCCCAATCCAATCGTGAAAGGTGGTATTTTGCATACCGTTCACCTCGTTGCGCTCTAGACCTGACGAAGATTAAATGAGGTAGGGGCTGGTAGCTGAAACATCAACTCAACCCATAAATGTAAGGCTCAATAGTTATGTCCCAGGAGGCCGGACTGTCAACAAGGTACAGTGATGGTCAACTTTCTACAAGTGCCTATTGAACCTGGTTATGTCTGACAAAGGGAAACACGTTCATTCTGATATAGGGTGGTTCAGACACAAAGCTTTGAATGACATTGCCAGATAACACTCTTGATGGAAAGTTGTTTTGAGTATATATACTCGGTTTTGGTATTTTTGTAAAGGTCGATGGTTGTGCTACACTCCCGATTTTGGTATTTTAATGAAGCCTATGTTTCTCTGATTATGTATTTTCATTTGAGACTTCTTGTTTAATGAAAGTCATCTTTCTTTTCATCTATTTTTCTTCTGATACTGAAGACTCGGACATGGATGATCCAGTCCAGTTGTTGTGACTATATTGTAATCTATGTTTGATTGCAGTATTGTTATGGCGTTTTTAGTTTCCTAAGGTTTTGGATTCAAGAGGATCTTGTATTTGAATCTTTTCCTCCTTAGGCTGCTGGAAGACCGGATGTGCATAGCAGACCCCTACATTTTCTCCTCAAGTTCTTCATTCTACTCACACTTTATACAACGTACTGACTGAAATTAGGTCAAGACCTCACTTGTTCTCACATATTATCCCAATTTTCTGAGTTAAAGCGATATCGTCCTGATTCTACATCCACTAGACCCCCTTAAATTTATTCATTATGACATACAAACAGATGGGTACCGGGCTTACATCTGCTACAATACATAGGTGACTTCTGGTAATAACATATCTGGCGTTGTTGTCAGGGATGAGTTAAATATTTTCCCCGGGATTCAATGACAAATCTTATTGATTTTGAAGGTGCATCAGAACTTAGTACATTGAATATTACTACTGTGTACGTGGTGACTCCACTGTTATGACTCCATTGTTTCAGCTGTGGCTTCTAAAGGCATACATACAAGTTCTACCCCACAACTGCCTCTAGCAATACCTGAAGTTGACCCAGATAAAATTTTCAGAAGGTGAAAGACCCCTCAAGAAGGTACTTCGACTGCTGAACTAGGTATTTCTGATGATTTTCATCATCCTCCTTCAGAAACTCCAATACTTGTTTCTCACTCTCCTTTTATACCACCTTCTGGAGTTTCCCAAAGTTTAAAGTTTGGGAGAATTCCTGTTGATTTCTCCCCTCCTAGTCTGGGATTGGAGGGAGAAAGCTTTGTCACTCTTATCTCCCCTAAAGTTGTACCCTGGTTTAAACCCAGGACAGTAGAAGATTTTCCCACTCTGGGATTTACCACTCTCCCTCTTGTTAGAGTTGTTGATTTCACAGAAGGGGAAATCTTGGTTCCCTCGAGCCCTGAGGCCTTTTCTCCAAATCCTCTAGTGTTTCCCTTTCCTCCTAGAAACACACCCCCAGTCTCCCATGTTCGAACTCCATCCCCTCCTAGTTCTCCTCTGCCTCACATCACAATGGTGGGTGCTAATCCCCTTAGGAATAGAATGTATGCCATAGTGGCTGCAAGATATGCCCCTCTGATTTTACCTCAGTCGATGAATGCTCTCTCTGCTGGAGATTACCTGAAATACATGCCCAAATTCACTGGGGAAGAAGACATAACTGCTGAAGAACACCTTGTTGCCTTCTACAGTTATGCAGACAATCTAAATATCAAAAATGAAGATGTTTGGATGAGAGTCTTTGTCTAGAGCCTTGATGGTGAGGTTAGGAAATGGTTTACAGGATTGACCCCTGGATCCATTGCTGGGATCGAGGCTTTAGATGACGTTTTCTTGAGACAATGGGGGGATAAAAAATACTTTATGTATTATATCATAGAGTTTGGGTCTCTAAGGAGAAAAGAGGGAGAATCTGTTTCTGACTCCTCCAAATGATTCAACGAAATGTACAATAAGATCCCTGTTGAGATAAAGCCTACAGAAGCCTCTGCCAAAATTACTTATGCTAATACTTTTGACCCTGACTTCTGCCTCTTGTTAATAGAGAGAAGAGCTACCTCCTTGGCCCATATACAAGATGCAGCCCTGGAAGTAGAGTCTAATGTATTGACAGTTGAACGACTCAGGAATAAGGCTGACAGAGACAAAGGAAGGGGAAGATTTGAGGCCTCAACCTCTGGTTCTTCTGCATCCCACCCTCAAGTGGATAAATTGACTAAGATGGTAAAGTCCATGTCTGCAGAGATGGAGAAGATAAAATTTGAAGGGAAACAAGGTTATAAATCTGCCCAAAATGATGAAAACAGAGGCAGCTTCAAAAGACCCAACCATACCCCTCAGATACTCCCAAGAGAACCTAGAAACATAGATAGGGATAATCAAAAGATTCAAACACCTCTCCAAAACAAACTCGTTGTCGATGAGGAAGGGGGGGGAGAAGATCTTGATCCTGAAATCCATTGTCTCGGAGACACCTCCCCTTTTCCCCATTTGACCCAATTTTCATACGAGCAACCCCTCATGGACAACCAAATAAATGAGCTAAGTAAAGGGGATAAGACCAATAACGGTCCCAATAAATATAGCTCTAGGTCTAAGAAGAAAGAAGGGAATTTTGACACCCCTGATCAGACTCCTGAAACAAAGAATCTTGCCAAATATGTAGCGAGAAGAGGCAAGGAGAAGAAGACACAAAATCCATCACCAATGACCAAAGGTCCTGTCCCAGAAGTAAGAGAAATTTGGAAGCCCGTCTCCTCTTTCAACTTTGAGCATGAAATTCATAAAATCAAAATCCCTGTACCTCTTTCAGAGCTAGTCAAGCACGAAGATTTCAAAAGAAGGCTCTCTAAATTTTTGTTGCTTGAACCCTCAAATCATCCCACAAAATCAATCAACCTGCAAGATGAAAATCCAACAGTTATCTTAGGTCCCATGATAGAAGACAAAAATAATTCACCCCCTCCTTTCTATACATCCTTGAATATACATGATAAGATCCTGCATAATTGTTTGATGAATTCAGGGGTGTCTCATAATCTCATGCCCAAAACTGTCATGGAAGAACTAGGACTAGAAATCACAAATGCATACCATCACTTGTATTCCTTTGACTCTAGGAAAGTGCAGTGTCTTGGAGTCATCAAATATCTGGTCATGACCTTGTTTCAGTTGCCCATGAAAAGTGTGGTCATGGATATCGTGGTGGCTGATGTTCCCCCCAAGTTTGGCATGTTGTTGTTAAGATCTTGGATAAAGAGACTTCGGGGAACATTGCAGATGAACCTCACATATTCTACCATTACTTTGTTTGGAGGGGAGCATAGAAGATTGTACAAAGAATCTCAATTGGCCTACATTATCAGTGATGAATATGACCCCACCAACCATTCTATATTTTCCCTTGATACTGAGTTGGGATCGAGCTTACTGCAACTCACTGGTGCCCCTAAACCTCCTCTTGAGATCAGAAAGTCCATTGCTCTCTATGGAGATTCTCCACCAATTACTTATGTTTGGAAAATTTTCTTTGATGGAGCCTCCTCTAGAGAAGGTGCTAGTGCTGGAGTAGTTTTTGTTTCCCCTACTCAAGAAACTATATCTCTATCCTACAAGTTAGAATTTCAAACTACCAATAATGTGGCAGAGTATGAATCTCTTGTTTTGGGCTTAAGGGCTGCCAAAGACATGGGGATCAAGGAAATATCTATGTTCGGGGATGCAGAATTGATTTTTAATCAGATTAGAAATTTTTATCAAGCTAAGCATCCCAGGCTCATTAATTATAGAAATGAAGTGTGGGACCTGATTGACAATTTTTTCTTGTCTTTCAACATTTCATTCATTTCAAGAGAGGAAAACACATTGGATGATTCCCTGGTTGTTTCAACAAGCAATTTCAGAGTCCCTCTGCCACCTAAGCTCAAGTACGATGTAGAAGTGAAATATAGACCCTCTATACCTGACAATGTCAAGCATTGGAAAGTGTTTGAGGATGATCTCGAAATCAAAAGATTTATGGAGACTGTTGATGAGTTTTCTGCATTGCATATTGATCAAGATCCTGATTCTTAAATAGAGCCTCATACTGATATTTTTATGAACAAAATTGTTGATCATCATATTGTTCAGTTGCCTAGAAATCACATCCCAAAGGGACTAGTTCCTTTGGAAAGACTATTTGATAGAAATGATGTGGCAACAAAGGGTAAAGTAGAAAATGTTGATGTTGATGTAGTTGAGTGAAATATTGGCACAAAAAGGATCTGAAATTTGTCAAGTTGTCAAGCAACTTGTCAATAGAGCAAAGCACCAAGTATGTTGAGTTATTAAGAGAATTCGTTGATGTGTTCGCTTGGACCTATGAAGACCTTAGAACATATGACACATATGTCATTGACATTAATATCCCATTGAAAGAGGATGCCCAACCATTCAGGAAGAATTTAAGACAAATAAATCCTATGTTGTTGCCTATTATGGAAAATGAGGTAAAGAAGTTGTTGGACCCCCAAATTATTGTCCCTTTGAGATATTTTGAATGGGTGGCCAACTTGGTCCTAGTGAGGAAGAAGAGTGAAGAAATCAGACTCTATGTTGATTTCAGAAAACTGAACAAATTCTCTAAGAAGGACAATTACCCTTTGCCAAAGGCGGAGCACATATTGCAGAGGGTAACATGGGCATCCAAGATTTCCATGATTGATGGTTTTTCTGGCTACAATCGAATCTATGTTCTTCCTGAGGACAGAGAAAAGACAACCTTCACCACTCCTTGGGGCACATTCATGTATGCCAAAATGCCCTTTGGATTGATGAATGCAGGGGAAAATTTTCAGCGAGCCATGGACATAACTTTTATTGGAGAAAGGGACAAATTTGTAGTCATATACCCGGATGGCATTAAAATCTTCTCTAGATATGATAAAGAGCAGTGTTGTCATCTAGGAAAGGTATTCTTGAAATGAAGAAGGTTTGGTCTCTCCTTAAATCCCAAGAAGTCATTGTTTTCCATGAAAGAGTCAAAATTGTTGGGGCACATAGTTTCAGCTGAAGGGGTTAGAATTGATTCAAGCAGGGTAGAAGTTGTTCAAACCTTGTCACTTCCCAGATCAAGTAAGGAAGTCCAGTCTTTCCTGGGAAAAACTAATTTTCTAAGAAGGTTTGTCTCAATTGTTTTTGAATTAGTGAAGCATATCACAACCATGCTTAGGAAGGGGAATGAAGTGAAATGGACTGTTGAGCCCAGAGAATCCTTCAACCAAATCAAGAAAGCATTGAATGAGGCACTTGTGCTGATCAATCCTGATTATTCTAAGGATTTTCATATTTTTTCCTTTGCTTCATTCGATATAGTGACAATTTTTTTATTGCAGAAGAGTGATGAAGGGTTGGAGCAACCTATCTCCTATTTTAGCAGAGCACTGAGAGATGCAGAGTTTAGGTATGACATCATGGATAAACAGGACTATGCCTTGGTGAAATCTCTCAAGGATTTCAAAGTATATGCTTTTCATTCAAAGATCATAGCATATGTTCCTTCAGCCTCAGTGAAGGACATTCTCATTCAGCCTGACATAGATGGGAGAAGGAGCAAGTGGATTACCAAAATCCTTGAATTTGATCTGGAAATAAAGCCCACCAAACAAATTAAAGGCCAAGGTTTAGACAAGCTACTGGCTGAGTCCAATTGAAAATCTTTGGGGGTTGACTTCATCAACACTTTCTCAAAAGATCAGCAAGTTGAGTTTTCTGATAAAGATCCTCAAAATAGCCCTCCACTAGAAAAATGTGCCTGGTATAAAGACATTATATTTTTTTCTGAAAGAATTAAGGCCCCCTGATGGTATGGGAAAAAGTAAGGAAAGATCTCTAAAGCTCAAAGCAATTATATATTTCCTTATTGATCAGGTTTTGTATTGGAAAGACCCTCTGGGAGTGCTTTTGAGATGTTTGGATCCACAAGAGGCCCAAAAGATTATTTTTTATTTTCATAACAACCTATGTGGGGGACATCACTTCTGGAGAACCAGAGCTATAAAATTCTCAGGACGGGGTATTTTTGTCCTACTCTATTTATTGATGTCTTTGTGAAAATTGGGGCTTGTGTTAAATGTCAAAAATTTCACTGGGAAGCAACAAATCAAGTCTCTTCCATTGAATCCTTTTGTAGATTCAGGACCCTTTCAACAATGGGGCCTGGAATTTATTGGGTAAATTTGTCCCGCTTCAAGTGGTCAACACAGATGGATCTTAACTACAATAGATTATTTCTCCAAGTGGATAGAGGCTATCCCCACAAGGAGTTCTTCTAAAAAAATAATCATTGGTTTCCTTGAGGGTATTATAGCAAGGTTTGCTTGTCCAAAGATAATCATCATTGATAATGCTTCATCCTTCAAAGATGAACCATTGATAAAGTTTTGTGAGAAATTCAGAATTGCATTGATTCACTCTACCCCCTATTACCCCCAAGGGAATGGACTGGAAGAGTCCTCTAACAAAATCCTTATAAAGATTATCAAAATACTGTTAGAAGACAACAAGAAAGCATGGGATTCAAAGCTCAAATTCGCTCTATGGGCTGATCGAGTGACAACGTCTCTCTTTTTCAACTCGTGTATGGGACCGAAGTAGTTTTTCCTTCTCATCTCTCCTTTTTGGTGGCAAAGTTCTTTCATGACTACCAGGATGAGCCTAATGACATGATCAGGAGGATACATCAGCTGATAAAAGTGTAGAAAACAAGAGAGTAGATGAAGGACAGATCACATGACCGTCAGTAGAGAATCAAGCATATTTTTGACAGGAAAGTCAAAAAGGAAGATTTACAACTAGGGGATCTAGTGCTAAAATGGGATGCACCCAAGAAGGACAGGGGAAAGCATGGTAAATTTGAAGCCCTGTGGATTGGACCTTTCAAAATCTATGAGATAGGTCAAAATAACACTTACATATTGTAGAGTTTGGAGGGCGATGAAGTTTTGGTGGCCCTATGAATGGGCATTTTATGAAAAAGTTATTTATTTGAGCCATGAGTGGCTCCTGTCTCTTTGTAAATATTGTCTTTATTTTTTCGATTTAATAAGTGACTCCATAACCCAACTAAGGCACTGAATATTCTAAAGTTCTTAGAGCCTCGCAGGGAGGACTCTATCCCCCATGGAGCCTAATTTAGCACATTATTGTTTTTGTTCCAGGGCATAGGTGACAGTTGTCAGTGCACAAAGCACGCCAAGGCAATTACAGTGGTGATTTTCCCCTACACAGGTTTAGTATGGTGCTACCTATAAACATAATTGGAAGGACTCCAAAGTTAGTGGATGGTTAGAAGTTTGGCAAGGGCACCAAAAGTAGTCTGTGCACCTAGATCTCACCTCCCCTCCAGATCGATGGTCATTGATCATATTGGGGCTGCAACATGCGTGGATGTTAAAATATGAGGGGCAGGCCAGGATCAAAACCATGGTTTCGCGGAGAAGTGGCGTGTAGTCGGAGACGCATATCGGGCCCAAAGGCGGTGAAGAGTCAAACCACTTTTTGCAGCCTGATATGTGCATGTGCGTACAACGATGTATCCCATGTCGACAAGTGGCAGCTCCAGAACTATCCCGTTGCACTCTGATCCCAAGGAGGGGTCAACCAACGAGCTAAGGCTGACTTCCACAACCACAGTGCCCAATCCAATCGCAATAGGTGGTCTTATACGGATCGTTCACCTCATTGTGCTCTAGACCCAATGAAGATTAAATTGGGTAGCAGCTGGTAGTTGAAACCTCAAATCAACCCATAAATGGAAGGCTAGATAGTTATGTCCTAGGAGGACGGACTGTTAGAAAGGTACAGTGATGGTCAGATTTATGCAAGCTCCTATTGAACTTGGTTACGTCTGACATAGGAAAACATGTTTAGTCTGACAGAGGGTGGCTCAAACGCAAAGATTTGAATGACACTGCCAGATCACACTCTTGATGGCAAGTTGTTCTAAGTATATATACTCATTTTTGGTTTTTTTGTAAAGGTCGATGGTTGAGCTAGGATCCAGATTTGTAAATTTTTAATGAAGCCTCTGGTTCTCTGATTATGTATTGTCATTTGAGACTTCTTGTTTAATGACAATCAACTTTCTTTTCATTTATTTTTCTTCTGATACTAAAGACTCGAACATGGATGATCCATTCGAGATGTTGTGACTGTATTGTAATGTATGTTTGATTACAATATTGTTATGGCGTTTTCAAATTCCCGAGGTTTTGGATTCAAGAGGATCTTGTATTTGAATATTTTCCTCCTTAGGATGTTGGAAGACCACATGTCCATAGCAGACCCCTACATTTTCTCCTCAAGTTCTTCATCCTACTCACCCTTTATACAACTTACCGACTGAAGTTAGTTCAAGAACTCACATGTTCTCACATATCATCCTAGTTCTGTGATGTTAATGAAGATCATGAGTTACTAAATATCATCTTGTAATGTTAATAGAATACTATGTGAAGTGTTGTTATCACAGATCTGTGTCCCAGATTGGTTACTGACACCTGACTCCTATAACCCACCCTTCTCCTACCTCGGGTGATCCTTCACTTGTTTTGCTGGTGTTGCCAAAAGGGCTAATAGTTAGGATTTTTTTCATGCGTTGTTGAAGCATTGAACCCTAGGTCTACCCCTGTGCCAACAAATGGTTCCATTGCCGGGACCTAAAACTGTGATTGTTCGGAACTAAAGAAAAGAATTTAAATATGTCCTAGTCTGAAATCTAGGGCATAGTTGGAAGAAAGAATTGATCTAAGTAAAGCTAATAGAAATGAAGAAAGATATGTTATTCCTATGCATAGAAAGATTTTTTGGACTAATTAGTGGATGCAAAAACCTAGAAAGAATTTTTGCAGATTGCAGGTCCAACACTGTGATCCCAGTGTGCAGTACAAAAGAGGTTGGGGAACATACAAGAGAAAAAGAGGATTGACACTATGTTATAACTGCAAAAGACTGGGACATATTGCTAAGGAATTCCATGGTATAGGTCCTATTTGTCTTTGTTGTAAAATTGTTTGTCATGAGGTTGAGGATTGTCCAAAGATGATTGCTAAAGTTGAAAGGATGAACATGAGACAAGAAAACTATCAAGAGACTAAGAGAATGTTAGAGAATCATAAAGAGAAAGAATTAGAGAAAGTTCATACTACATTAGAATAGTTGAAATAAATGATGGATGATCACAAAAATGTCAATTTACCAGAGATCCTGAAAGTAAAAAAATGCATAAGTAAACGAATAGAAGACTTTGACATAGACTTTGTCTTGGATGAATAAACACAAGTGAATATTATGACAGAACAAACTTGTGAAATTTTGGGAAAGCTTACTATGGTACCTTCATTGGGAAGAACAAGTTTGTTTAAAGGAAAGATGATAACCATGCGTGGAAGAACTACTAAAGTACCTATTATTGTTCATGGAACATTGACTGAAGAGGAATTTGAAGTCATTAAGTTTATTGATAACAATGCCCGTTTCCCACTCTTGTTCGGAAAGACTTGGATTGAGAAGGATCAGATCAGAAGGAAAGTAGAGGAAGAAGTTGCAGAAAAGAAAAAGAAATAACTAAGGGATTTCATAGCTAGAAAAATAGACTGACTAATAGAAAAACGAGAAGATAAGTCGAAGCAAAAGAGGGAAATATAATTAGTTTTCGAAGTTGAAAGAATTCAAGAAGTTTTGAAGGACCTATCAATGCAAGAAAGAAGTATATCCACCCAGGAAGTAGTAAGAAAAGGGATATTAACTTCTGAACTTGTGATAGCACATCAGCAGTGCAAAGTCACTACACTAGGAGAAGATAAGAATAAGAATGGAAAGAGGATTTGAGAAACAGTTAGAGAAACTCATATCATGATAAAGAAGGCAAGGAATCTCAATAAGAAGAAAGCAAACTTATAAAAGCTACAAAAATTTATAGAGAACAGATGGAAGACTTTGTAGATGGAAGGTTTGCAAGATTTGAACATCACTAGAACAACAGAACCACACAGAATGGGACTTCACCCTGGCAAAGCTATATGACCGTTGGAGGCACCCAACCCATTAGAATGACGCTCCGGAATGGCTAGAAAATGCATTTATGAGATTTCGGACATTGAGACCACGCCATAATGGATAGATTCACATTGATGGAAGCAACCCTACCCATTGAAGGAAGATTCCCCATTTTGGCCACCACCAGGAGGTTAATGCTTGTGTTAAACTCCTCTTGTCATGCTACCATGGAGGATACCTATGGCTTGACTGACAGATTACTGTGGATCCGACGCTAATCCACTTGATTGTAGGATTAAGCATGAAGGGACCCGACCCTCAACAATTTTACCTAGGGAAGGCCTTAGACTGCTCATGACATAGTGCATTAAGGAGGCATATGGAGAAGTTGAAAAGGTAAAGAGAGGCTACAAGGTAGCCTCTATCTAGGATGGCGCAGTGCACCTCATTTGCTCGCTCATATCTAGAAAGCTCGTAAGAAAGAACCACCCCACACAAGTCACCGAGTTTGTGGTGGACCTCGTAGGAAAATGTTTGGAGGGCATGCAAATCGAATTGGGAAAGTTACCTCATCAACGAACTCGAGAAAGAATGTTGCGAAGCTCAAGATCAGGGATACAAGCTCCAAATCAACTGGTTTCTTGTGTTGATCGCATTTGTCGCTTGCAAAATTCATGAAGGAGCCACCTTCCCGGAGATAGAATGATCAGAGTCGTTGGCCGCTAGTTTTTCTACCTTGTGGTACACCAACGATATGTTGAAGAAATGGGAGTCGAACATTGTGCTCCATGCCTATTATCAGCAATTAAAGGTTTCCATTGAATCATTTCTTTGCATGACACTACACACCTTGCACGAGTACAGACCACTAGCTAAGCTTTGCACAAATCGACATTTTATCTATATCACTGCGTGCAGAGATGAGAGCAAGGAGGAGTTACAATCTTATTATAGGCTGACAGATGGAGACTTGGAGCAGATCACGAAGGAATGGCCTGAGGAGGTCCTTGTACCAGTCAATGATGGAGAACTCTTCGATCTCAACATCATAGGAAGCCCCTTGGTCACTCGGGTTGAGCATGTTGGACAGTCCAGTGCGAAGAAGAAAAAGCAAAAGGAGGGAGTCCAGAATATAGAGACTGATGAGGAAGACAACGCCTCTAAAGGAAATGGATTCGGCTCGCCAGGAGGAGGAGACGACACAAATGGACAAGGAGGAGGGGATGAAGGATAAAAGCAAGGCAAAGGTGAATCCTTGAAGCAAGAGAAAAAGGAAGTCTCAGAGAAACTACACATAGCACGATACTGTGTAACCACCTACGAGAATGAAAAAGATGCGTTTTGGGCGATCCTCAAGGAAGACAAAGAGAATGTACAGAGAGAAAATGACCAGTTGCTCACAGAGTAGATTGTTGTCAAAGAAGCGATGAATAAAGAACTTTACTCTGTGCCAGGTTTGGCACAGGAGGAACATGAGTCAGTCGAGGTTCAAGTGGTGAAGCTCGTTGAGACCATCCAACAACTTCAAGAAAGGATAATAGAGTTGGAAATCCAAGCAGTGTCCAGCACCCCACAGGAAGTGCATGACCAGAGAGAGGAATCCGCCAAGAACACAGCAGGAAGGATCAGGGCCCTTGCCTCAAAGTGCAAACAATTGAGCGATAGAAGTGCGTAGACTTACGAACGCCTCATAGAAGATCCGAAACTAGAGAAACTAGAAGCGTAGTTATAAGAGGCACAGAAGTAGGCCTTATTCGTGCAGGTGCATATGAAGCTTCTCACCATAGTAGAGAGAATGAAGAGATCACAGGAACAATGCGCAGTCTAGCAACAAATTACTGCCATCCAAGGAGGAGTAAGGGAAGCCATGTAGTAGCTACAACCTATGCAGGATGAAGCGTGCAAGGTGTTTGAAGAAGTTGAAGGA